>JBBPBR010000635.1:119121-166814 GCA_037974775.1 Cicer pinnatifidum | reverse complement strand
TCCTCCCTAGGCTTATTGTTGTCCAATTAGGGTTTTTAACCAATCTTGTGCATCCAATAGTTGTGTTTGTGTCATTGGATGAACATTTAGGTCTTTTCTGTCCTCCCTAGTCTTATTCTTGTCCAATTAGGGTTTTTAACCAATCTTGTGCATCCAATAAGTTCATTTGTGTCATTGGATGAACATTTAGGTCATTTTCGTCCTCCCAAGGTTTATTCTTGTCCAATTAGGGTTTTTAACCAATCTTGTGCATCCAATAGGTGTGTTTGTGTCATTGGATGAACATTTAGGTCATTTTCGTCCTCCCTAGTCTTATTCTTGTCCAATTAGGGGTTTAAGCAATTTTGTGCATCCAATAAGTTCATTTGTGTCATTGGATTAAGATTTAAGTCATTTTCGTCCACCCTAGGCTTATTCTTGTCCAATTAGGGTTTTTAACCAATCTTGTGCATCCAATAGGTGTGTTTGTGTCATTGGATGAACATTTAGGTCATTTTCGTCCTCCCAAGGCTTATTCTTGTCCAATTAGGGTTTCTAACCAATCTTGTGCATCCAATAAGTTAATTTGTGTCATTGGATGAACATTTAGGTCATTTTCGTCCTCCCTAGGCTTATTGTTGTCCAATTAGGGTTTTTAACCAATCTTGTGCATCCAATAGTTGTGTTTGTGTCATTGGATGAACATTTAGGTCTTTTCTGTCCTCCCTAGTCTTATTCTTGTCCAATTAGGGTTTTTAACCAATCTTGTGCATCCAATAAGTTCATTTGTGTCATTGGATGAACATTTAGGTCATTTTCGTCCTCCCAAGGTTTATTCTTGTCCAATTAGGGTTTTTAACCAATCTTGTGCATCCAATAGGTGTGTTTGTGTCATTGGATGAACATTTAGGTCATTTTCGTCCTCCCTAGTCTTATTCTTGTCCAATTAGGGGTTTAAGCAATCTTGTGCATCCAATAAGTTCATTTGTGTCATTGGATTAAGATTTTAGTCATTTTCGTCCACCCTAGGCTTATTCTTGTCCAATTAGGGTTTTTAACCAATCTTGTGCATCCAATAGGTGTGTTTGTGTCATTGGATGAACATTTAGGTCATTTTCGTCCTCCCAAGGCTTATTCTTGTCCAATTAGGGTTTCTAACCAATCTTGTGCATCCAATAAGTTAATTTGTGTCATTGGATGAACATTTAGGTAATTTTCGTCCTCCCTAGGCTTATTCTTGTCCAATTAGGGTTTTTAAGCAATCTTGTGCATCAAATAAGTTCATTTGTGTCATTGGATGAACATTTAGGTCATTTTCGTCCACCCTAGGCTTATTCTTGTCCAATTAGGGTTTTTAACCAATCTTGTGCGTCCAATGAGTTCAGTTGTGTCATTGGATGAACATTTAGGTCATTTTCGTCCTCCCAAGGCTTATTCTTGTCCAATTAGGGTTTCTAACCAATCTTGTGCATCCAATAAGTTCATTTGTGTCATTGGATGAACATTTAGGTCATTTTCGTCCTCCCTAGGCTTATTCTTGTCCAATTAGGGTTTTTAAGCAATCTTGTGCATCCAATAAGTTCATTTGTGTCATTGGATGAACATTTAGGTCATTTTCGTCCTCCTTAGGCTTATTCTTGTTCAATTAGGGTTTCTAGCCAATCTTGTGCATCCAATAGGTGTGTTTGTGTCATTGGATGAACATTTAGGTAATTTTCGTCCTCCCTAGTCTTATTCTTGTCCAATTAGGGTTTTAAGCAATCTTGTGCATCCAATAGGTGTGTTTGTGTCATTGGATGAACATTTAGGTCATTTTCATCCTCCCTAGGCTTATTCTTGTCCAATTAGGGTTTTTAAGCAATCTTGTGCATCAAATAAGTTCATTTGTGTCATTGGATGAACATTTAGGTCATTTTCGTCCTCCCTAGGCTTATTCTTGTCCAATTAGGGTTTTTAAGCAATCTTGTGCATCCAATAAGTTCATTTGTGTCATTGGATGAACATTTAGGTCATTTTCGTCCTCCTGAGGCTTATTCTTGTTCAATTAGGGTTTCTAGCCAATCTTGTGCATCCAATAGGTGTGTTTGTGTCATTGGATGAACATTTAGGTCATTTTCGTCCTCCCTAGTCTTATTCTGGTCCAATTAGGGTTTTAAGCAATCTTGTGCATCCAATAGGTGTGTTTGTGTCATTGGATGAACATTTAGGTCATTTTCGTCCTCCCTAGTCTTATTCTTGTCCAATTAGGGTTTTAAGCAATCTTGTGCATCCAATAGGTGTGTTTGTGTCATTGGATGAACATTTAGGTCATTTTCATCCTCCCTAGGCTTATTCTTGTCCAATTAGGGTTTTTAAGCAATCTTGTGCATCAAATAAGTTCATTTGTGTCATTGGATGAACATTTAGGTCATTTTCGTCCACCCTAGGCTTATTCTTTTCCAATTAGGGTTTTTAACCAATCTTGTGCATCCAATAACTTCATTTGTGTCTTTGGATGAACATTTAGGTCATTTTCGTCCTCCCAAGGCTTATTCTTGTCCAATTAGGGTTTTTAAGCAATCTTGTGCATCCAATAAGTTCATTTGTGTCATTGGATGAACATTTAGGTCATTTTCGTCCTCCTTAGGCATATTCTTGTTCAATTAGGGTTTCTAACCAATCTTGTGCATCCAATAGGTGTGTTTGTGTCGTTGGATGAACATTTAGGTCATTTTCGTCCTCCCTAGTCTTATTCTTGTCCAATTAGGGTTTTAAGCAATCTTGTGCATCCAATAGGTGTGTTTGTGTCATTGGATGAACATTTAGGTCATTTTCATCCTCCCTAGGCTTATTGTTGTCCAATTAGGGTTTTTAACCAATCTTGTGCATCCAATAGGTGTGTTTGTGTCATTGGATGAACATTTAGGTCATTTTCGTCCTCCCTAGTCTTATTCTTGTCCAATTAGGGTTTTAAGCAATCTTGTGCATCCAATAAGTTCATTTGTGTCATTGGATTAAGATTTAAGTCATTTTCGTCCTCCATAGGCTTATTCTTGTCCAGTTAGGGTTTTTAACCAGTCTTGTGCATCCAATAGGTGTGTTTGTGTCATTGGATGAACATTTACGTCATTTTCGTCCTCCCTAGTCTTATTCTTGTCCAATTAGGGTTTTAAGCAATCTTGTCCATCCAATAAGTTCATTTGTGTCATTGGATGAACATTTAGGTTATTTTCGTCCTCACTAGGCTTAGTTTTGTGCAATTAGGGTTTTTAACCAATCTTGTGCATCCAATAGGTGTGTTTGTGTCATTAGATGAACATTTAGGTCATTTTCATCCTCCCTAGGCTTATTGTTGTCCAATTAGGGTTTTTAACCAATCTTGTGCATCCAGTAGGTGTGTTTGTGTCATTTGATGAACATTTAGGTCATTTTCATCCTCCCTAGGCTTATTGTTGTCCAATTAGGGTTTTTAACCAATCTTGTGCATCCAATAGTTGTGTTTGTGTCATTGGATGAACATTTAGGTCATTTTCGTCGTCCCTAGTCTTATTCTTGTCCAATTAGGGTTTTAAGCCAATCTTGTGCATCCAATAGGTGTGTTTGTGTCATTCGATGAACATTTAGGTCATTTTCATCCTCCCTAGGCTTATTGTTGTCCAATTAGGGTTTTTAACCAATCTTGTGCAACCAATAGGTGTGTTTGTGTCATTGAATGAACATTTAGGTCTTTTTCGTCCTCCCTAGTCTGATTCTTGTCCAATTAGGGTTTTAAGCCAATCTTGTGCATCCAATAGATGTGTTTGTGTCATTGGATGAACATTTAGGTCATTTTCGTCCTCCCTAGTCTTATTCTTGTCCAATTAGGGTTTTAAGCAATCTTGTGCATCCAATAAGTTCATTTGTGTCATTGGATTAAGATTTAAGTCATTTTCGTCCTCCATAGGCTTATTCTTGTCCAGTTAGGGTTTTTAACCAGTCTTGTGCATCCAATAGGTGTGTTTGTGTCATTGGATGAACATTTAGGTCATTTTCGTCCTCCCAAGGCTTATTCTTGTCCAATTAGGGTTTTAAGCAATCTTGTGCATCCAATAAGTTAATTTGTGTCATTGGATGAACATTTAGGTTATTTTCGTCCTCCCTAGGCTTATTCTTGTCCAATTAGGGTTTTTAACCAATCTTGTGCATCCAATAGGTGTGTTTGTGTCATTAGATGAACATTTAGGTCATTTTCATCCTCCCTAGGCTTATTGTTGTCCAATTAGGGTTTTTAACCAATCTTGTGCATCCAATAGTTGTGTTTGTGTCATTGGATGAACATTTTGGTCATTTTCGTCCTCCCTAGTCTTATTCTTGTCCAATTAGGGTTTTTAACCAATCTTGTGCATCCAATAAGTTCATTTGTGTCATTGGATGAACATTTAGGTCATTTTCGTCCTCCCAAGGCTTATTCTTGTCCAATTAGGGTTTTTAACCAATCTTGTGCATCCAATAGGTGTGTTTGTGTCATTGGATGAACATTTAGGTCATTTTCGTCCTCCCTAGTCTTATTCTTGTCCAATTAGGGTTTTAAGCAATCTTGTGCATCCAATAAGTTCATTTGTGTCATTTGATTAAGATTTAAGTCATTTTCGTCCTCCACAGGCTTATTCTTGTCCAGTTAGGGTTTTTAACCAGTCTTGTGCATCCAATAGGTGTGTTTGTGTCATTGGATGAAAATTTAGGTCATTTTCGTCCTCCCTAGTCTTATTCTTGTCCAATTAGGGTTTTAAGCAATCTTGTGCATCCAATAAGTTCATTTGTGTCATTGGATGAACATTTAGGTTATTTTCGTCCTCACTAGGCTTAGTTTTGTGCAATTAGGGTTTTTAACCAATCTTGTGCATCCAATAGGTGTGTTTGTGTCATTAGATGAACATTTAGGTCATTTTCATCCTCCCTAGGCTTATTGTTGTCCAATTAGGGTTTTTAACCAATCTTGTGCATCCAGTAGGTGTGTTTGTGTCATTAGATGAACATTTAGGTCATTTTCATCCTCCCTAGGCTTATTGTTGTCCAATTAGGGTTTTTAACCAATCTTGTGCATCCAATAGTTGTGTTTGTGTCATTGGATGAACATTTAGGTCATTTTCGTCGTCGCTAGTCTTATTCTTGTCCAATTAGGGTTTTAAGCCAATCTTGTGCATCCAATAGGTGTGTTTGTGTCATTCGATGAACATTTAGGTCATTTTCATCCTCCCTAGGCTTATTGTTGTCCAATTAGGGTTTTTAACCAATCTTGTGCATCCAATAGGTGTGTTTGTGTCATTGAATGAACATTTAGGTCTTTTTCGTCCTCCCTAGTCTGATTCTTGTCCAATTAGGGTTTTAAGCCAATCTTGTGCATCCAATAGATGTGTTTGTGTCATTGGATGAACATTTAGGTCATTTTCGTCCTCCCTAGTCTTATTCTTGTCCAATTAGGGTTTTAAGCAATCTTGTGCATCCAATAAGTTCATTTGTGTCATTGGATTAAGATTTAAGTCATTTTCGTCCTCCATAGGCTTATTCTTGTCCAGTTAGGGTTTTTAACCAGTCTTGTGCATCCAATAGGTGTGTTTGTGTCATTGGATGAACATTTAGGTCATTTTCGTCCTCCCAAGGCTTATTCTTGTCCAATTAGGGTTTTAAGCAATCTTGTGCATCCAATAAGTTAATTTGTGTCATTGGATGAACATTTAGGTTATTGTCGTCCTCCCTAGGCTTATTCTTGTCCAATTAGGGTTTTTAACCAATCTTGTGCATCCAATAGGTGTGTTTGTGTCATTAGATGAACATTTAGGTCATTTTCATCCTCCCTAGGCTTATTGTTGTCCAATTAGGGTTTTTAACCAATCTTGTGCATCCAGTAGGTGTCTTTGTGTCATTAGATGAACATTTAGGTCATTTTCATCCTCCCTAGGCTTATTGTTGTCCAATTAGGGTTTTTAACCAATCTTGTGCATCCAATAGTTGTGTTTGTGTCATTGGATGAACATTTTGGTCATTTTCGTCCTCCCTAGTCTTATTCTTGTCCAATTAGGGTTTTTAACCAATCTTGTGCATCCAATAAGTTCATTTGTGTCATTGGATGAACATTTAGGTCATTTTCGTCCTCCCAAGGCTTATTCTTGTCCAATTAGGGTTTTTAACCAATCTTGTGCATCCAATAGGTGTGTTTGTGTCATTGGATGAACATTTAGGTCATTTTCGTCCTCCCTAGTCTTATTCTTGTCCAATTAGGGTTTTAAGCAATCTTGTGCATCCAATAAGTTCATTTGTGTCATTGGATTAAGATTTAAGTCATTTTCGTCCTCCATAGGCTTATTCTTGTCCAGTTAGGGTTTTTAACCAGTCTTGTGCATCCAATAGGTGTGTTTGTGTCATTGGATGAACATTTAGGTCATTTTCGTCCTCCCTAGTCTTATTCTTGTCCAATTAGGGTTTTAAGCAATCTTGTGCATCCAATAAGTTCATTTGTGTCACTGGATGAACATTTAGGTTATTTTCGTCCTCACTAGGCTTAGTTTTGTGCAATTAGGGTTTTTAACCAATCTTGTGCATCCAATAGGTGTGTTTGTGTCATTAGATGAACATTTAGGTCATTTTCATCCTCCCTAGGCTTATTGTTGTCCAATTAGGGTTTTTAAGCAATCTTGTGCATCAAATAAGTTCATTTGTGTCATTGGATGAACATTTAGGTCATTTTCGTCCACCCTAGGATTATTCTTGTCCAATTAGGGTTTTTAACCAATCTTGTGCATCCAATGAGTTCATTTGTGTCATTGGATGAACATTTAGGTCATTTTCGTCCTCCCAAGGCTTATTCTTGTCCAATTAGGGTTTCTAACCAATCTTGTGCATCCAATAAGTTCATTTGTGTCATTGGATGAACATTTAGGTTATTTTCGTCCTCACTAGGCTTAGTTTTGTGCAATTAGGGTTTTTAACCAATCTTGTGCATCCAATAGGTGTGTTTGTGTCATTAGATGAACATTTAGGTCATTTTCATCCTCCCTAGGCTTATTGTTGTCCAATTAGGGTTTTTAACCAATCTTGTGCATCCAATAGGTGTGTTTGTGTCATTGGATGAACATTTAGGTCATTTTCGTCCTCCCTAGTCTTATTCTTGTCCAATTAGGGTTTTAAGCAATATTGTGCATCCAATAAGTTCATTTGTGTCCTTGGATTAAGATTTAAGTCATTTTCGTCCTCCCTAGGCTTATTCTTGTTCAATTAGGGTTTCTAACCCATCTTGTGCATCCAAAAGGTGTATTTGTGTCATTGGATGAACATTTAGGTCATTTTCGTCCTCCCTAGGCTTATTCTTGTCCAATTAGGGTTTCTAACCAATCTTGTGCATCCAATAGGTGTGTTTGTGTCATTGGATGAACATTTAGGTCATTTTCGTCCTCCCTAGGCTTATTCTTGTCTAATTAGGGTTTTTAAGCAATCTTGTGCATCCAATAAGTTCATTTGTGTCATTGGATGAACATTTAGGTCATTTATGTCCTCCCTAGGCTTATTCTTGTCCAATTATGGTTTTTAGCCAATCTTGTGCATCCAATAGGTGTGTTTGTGTCATTGGATGAACATTTAGGTCATTTTCGTCCTCCCTAGTCTTATTCTTGTCCAATTAGGGTTTTAAGCAATCTTGTGCATCCAATAAGTTCATTTGTGTCATTGGATTAAGATTTAAGTCATTTTCTTCCTCCCTAGGCATATTCTTGTTCAATTAGGGTTTCTAACCAATCTTGTGCATCCAATAGGTGTGTTTGTGTCATTGGATGAACATTTAGGTCATTTTCGTCCTCCCTAGGCTTATTCTTGTCTAATTAGGGTTTTTAAGCAATCTTGTGCATCCAATAAAATCATTTGTGTCATTGGATGAACATTTAGGTCATTTATGTCCTCCCTAGGCTTATTCTTGTCCAATTATGGTTTTTAACCAATCTTGTGCATCCAATAGGTGTGTTTGTGTCATTGGATGAACATTTAGGTCATTTTCGTCCTCCCTAGGCTTATTCTTGTCCAATTAGGGTTTTTAACCAATCTTGTGCATCCAATAGGTGTGTTTGTGTCATTGGATGAACATTTAGGTCATTTTCGTCCTACCAAGGCTTATTCTTGTCCAATCAGGGTTTCTAACCAATCTTGTGCATCCAATAGGTGTATTTGTGTCATTGGATGAACATTTAGGTCATTTTCGTCCTCCCTATGCTTATTCTTGTCCAATTAGGGTTTTTAAGCAATCTTGTGCATCCAATAAGTTCATTTGTGTCATTGGATGAACATTTAGGTCATTTTCGTCCTCCCTAGGCTTATTCTTGTCCAATTAGGGTTTCTAACCAATCTTGTGTGTCCAATAAGTTCATTTGTGTCATTGGATAAACATTTAGGTCATTTTCGTCCACCCTAGGCTTATTCTTGTCCAATTAGGGTTTTTAACCAATCTTGTGCATCCAATAGGTGTGTTTGTGTCATTGGATGAACATTTAGGTCATTTTCGTCCTCCCAAGGCTTATTCTTGTCCAATAAGGGTTTCTAACCAATCTTGTGCATCCAATAGGTGTATTTGTGTCATTGGATGAACATTTAGGTCATTTTCGTCCTCCCTAGGCTTATTCTTGTCCAATTAGGGTTTTTAACCAATCTTGTGCATCCAATAAGTTCATATGTGTCATTGGATGAACATTTAGGTCATTTTCATCCTCCCTAGGCTTATTCTTGTCCAATTAGGGTTTTTAACCAATCTTGTGCATCCAATAGGTGTGTTTGTGTCATTGGATGAACATTTAGGTCATTTTCGTCCTCCCTAGGCTTATTCTTGTCCAATTAGGGTTTTTAAGAAATCTCGTGCATCCAATAAGTTCATTTCTGTCATTGGATGAACATTTAGGTTATTTTCGTCCTCACTAGGCTTAGTTTTGTGCAATTAGGGTTTTTAACCAATCTTGTGCATCCAATAGGTGTGTTTGTGTCATTAGATGAACATTTAGGTCATTTTCATCCTCCCTAGGCTTATTGTTGTCCAATTAGGGTTTTTAACCAATCTTGTGCATCAAATAGGTGTGTTTGTGTCATTGGATGAACATTTAGGTCATTTTCGTCCTCCCTAGTCTTATTCTTGTCCAATTAGGGTTTTAAGCAATCTTGTGCATCCAATAAGTTCATTTGTGTCATTGGATTAACATTTAGGTTATTTTCGTCCTCACTAGGCTTAGTTTTGTGCAATTAGGGTTTTTAACCAATCTTGTGCATCCAATAGGTGTGTTTGTGTCATTAGATGAACATTTAGGTCATTTTCATCCTCCCTAGGCTTATTGTTGTCCAATTAGGGTTTTTAACCAATCTTGTGCATCCAATAGGTGTGTTTGTGTCATTGGATGAACATTTAGGTCATTTTCGTTCACCCTAGGCTTATTCTTGTCCAATTAGGGTTTTTAACTAATCTTGTGCATCCAATAAGTTCATTTGTGTCATTGGATGGACATCTATGTCATCTTCGTCCTCCCAAGGCTTATTCTTGTCCAATTAGGGTTTTTAACCAATCTTGTGCATCCAATAGGTGTGTTTGTGTCATTGGATGAACATTTAGGTCATTTTCGTCCTCCCTAGTCTTATTCTTGTCCAATTAGGGTTTTAAGCAATCTTGTGCATCCAATAAGTTCATTTGTGTCATTGGATGAACATTTAGGTCATTTTCGTCCTCCCTAGGCTTATTCTTGTCCAATTAGGGTTTTTAAGCAGTCTTTTGCATCAAAAAAGTTCATTTGTGTCATTGGATGAACATTTAGGTCATTTTCGTCCTCCCTAGGCTTATTCTTGTTCAATTAGGGTTTCTAACCAATCTTGTGCATCCAATAGGTGTGTTTGTGTCATTGGATGAACATTTAGGTCATTTTCGTCCTCCCTAGTCTTATTCTTGTCAAATTAGGGTTTTAAGCAATCTTGTGCATCCAATAAGTTCATTTGTGTCATTGGATTAACATTTAGGTCATTTTCGTCCTCCCTAGGCTTATTTTTGTCCAATTAGGGTTTCTAACCAATCTTGTGCATCCAATAGGTGTGTTTGTGTCATTTGATGAACATTTAGGTCATTTTCGTCCTCCCTAGGCTTATTCTTGTCCAATTAGGGTTTTTAACCAATCTTGTGCATCCAATAAGTTCATTTGTGTCATTGGATGAACATTTAGGTCATTTTCGTCCTCCCAAGGCTTATTCTTGTCCAATTAGGGTTTCTAACCAATCTTGTGCATCCAATAAGTTCATTTGTGTCATTGGATCAACTTTTAGGTCATTTTCGTCCTCCCTAGGCTTATTCTTGTCCAATTAGGGTTTTTAAGCAATCTTGTGCATCCAATAAGTTCATTTGTGTCATTGGATGAACATTTAGGTCATTTTCGTCCTCCTTAGGCTTATTCTTGTTCAATTAGGGTTTCTAGCCAATCTTGTGCATCCAATAGGTGTGTTTGTGTCGTTGGATGAACATTTAGGTCATTTTCATCCTCCCTAGGCTTATTGTTGTCCAATTAGGGTTTTTAACCAATCTTGTGCATCCAATAGGTGTGTTTGTGTCATTGGATGAACATTTAGGTCATTTTCGTCCTCCCTAGTCTTATTCTTGTCCAATTAGGGTTTCTAACCAATCTTGTGCATCCAATAAGTTCATTTGTGTCATTGGATGAACATTTAGGTCATTTTCGTCCTCCATAGGCTTATTCTGGTCCAATTAGGGTTTTTAAGCAATCTTGTGCATCCAATAAGTTCATTTGTGTCATTGGATGAACATTTAGGTCATTTTCGTCCTCCTTAGGCTTATTCTTGTTCAATTAGGGTTTCTAGCCAATCTTGTGCATCCAATAGGTGTGTTTGTGTCTTTGGATGAACATTTAGGTCATTTTCGTCCTCCCTAGTCTTATTCTTGTCCAATTAGGGTTTTAAGCAATCTTGTGCATCCAATAGGTGTGTTTGTGTCATTGGATGAACATTTAGGTCATTTTCATCCTCCCTAGGCTTATTCTTGTCCAATTAGGGTTTTTAAGCAATCTTGTGCATCAAATAAGTTCATTTGTGTCATTGAATGAACATTTAGGTCATTTTCGTCCACCCTAGGCTTATTCTTTTCCAATTAGGGTTTTTAACCAATCTTGTGCATCCAATAACTTCATTTGTGTCATTGGATGAACATTTAGGTCATTTTCGTCCTCCCAAGGCTTATTCTTGTCCAATTAGGGTTTTTAAGCAATCTTGTGCATCCAATAAGTTCATTTGTGTCATTGGATGAACATTTAGGTCATTTTCGTCCTCCTTAGGCATATTCTTGTTCAATTAGGGTTTCTAACCAATCTTGTGCATCCAATAGGTGTGTTTGTGTCATTGGATGAACATTTAGGTCATTTTCGTCCTCCCTAGTCTTATTCTTGTCCAATTAGGGTTTTAAGCAATCTTGTGCATCCAATAGGTGTGTTTGTGTCATTGGATGAACATTTAGGTCATTTTCATCCTCCCTAGGCTTATTGTTGTCCAATTAGGGTTTTTAACCAATCTTGTGCATCCAATAGGTGTGTTTGTGTCATTAGATGAACATTTAGGTCATTTTCCTCCTCCCTAGGCTCATTGTTGTCCAATTAGGGTTTTTAACCAATCTTGTGCATCCAATAAGTGTGTTTGTGTCATTTGATTAAGATTTAAGTCATTTTCGTCCTCCACAGGCTTATTCTTGTCCAGTTAGGATTTTTAACCAGTCTTGTGCATCCAATAGGTGTGTTTGTGTCATTGAATGAAAATTTAGGTCATTTTCGTCCTCCCTAGTCTTATTCTTGTCCAATTAGGGTTTTAAGCAAACTTGTGCATCCAATAAGTTCATTTGTGTCATTGGATGAACATTTAGGTTATTTTCGTCCTCACTAGGCTTAGTTTTGTGCAACTAGGGTTTTTAACCAATCTTGTGCATCCAATAGGTGTGTTTGTGTCATTAGATGAACATTTAGGTCATTTTCATCCTCCCTAGGCTTATTGTTGTCCAATTAGGGTTTTTAACCAATCTTGTGCATCCAGTAGGTGTGTTTGTGTCATTAGATGAACATTTAGGTCATTTTCATCCTCCCTAGGCTTATTGTTGTCCAATTAGGGTTTTTAACCAATCTTGTGCATCCAATAGTTGTGTTTGTGTCATTGGGTGAACATTTAGGTCATTTTCGTCCTCCCTAGTCTTATTCTTGTCCAATTAAGGTTTTAAGCCAATCTTGTGCATCCAATAGGTGTGTTTGTGTCATTCGATGAACATTTAGGTCATTTTCATCCTCCCTAAGCTTATTGTTGTCCAATTAGGGTTTTTAACCAATCTTGTGCATCCAATAGGTGTGTTTGTGTCATTGAATGAACATTTAGGTCTTTTTCGTCCTCCCTAGTCTTATTCTTGTCCAATTAGGGTTTTAAGCAATCTTGTGCATCCAATAGGTGTGTTTGTGTCATTGGATGAACATTTAGGTCATTTTCGTCCTCCCTAGTCTTATTCTTGTCCAATTAAGGTTTTAAGCCAATCTTGTGCATCCAATAGGTGTGTTTGTGTCATTGGATGAACATTTAGGTCATTTTCGTCTTCCCAAGGCTTATTCTTATCCAATTAGGGTTTTAAGCAATCTTGTGCATCCAATAAGTTCATTTATGTCATTGGATTAAGATTTAAGTCATTTTCGTCCACCCTAGGCTTATTCTTGTCCAATTAGGGTTTTTAACCAATCTTGTGCATCCAATAGGTGTGTTTGTGTCATTGGATGAACATTTAGGTCATTTTCGTCCTCCCAAGGCTTATTCTTGTCCAATTAGGGTTTCTAACCAATCTTGTGCATCCAATAAGTTAATTTGTGTCATTGGATGAACATTTAGGTCATTTTCGTCCTCCCTAGGCTTATTCTTGTCCAATTAGGGTTTTTAAGCAATCTTGTGCATCAAATAAGTTCATTTGTGTCATTGGATGAACATTTAGGTCATTTTCGTCCACCCTAGGCTTATTCTTGTCCAATTAGGGTTTTTAACCAATCTTGTGCATCCAATAAGTTCATTTGTGTCATTGGATGAACATTTAGGTCATTTTCTTCCTCCCAAGGCTTATTCTTGTCCAATTAGGGTTTTTAACCAATCTTGTGCATCCAATTAGTTAATTTGTGTCATTGGATGAACATTTAGGTCATTTTCGTCCTCCCAAGGCTTATTCTTATCCAATTAGGGTTTTAAGCAATCTTGTGCATCCAAAAAGTTCATTTGTGTCATTGGATTAAGATTTAAGTCATTTTCGTCCTCCATAGCCTTATTCTTGTCCAGTTAGGGTTTTTAACCAGTCTTGTGCATCCAATAGGTGTGTTTGTGTCATTGGATGAACATTTAGGTCTTTTTCTTCCTCCCAAGGCTTATTCTTGTCCAATTAGGGTTTTTAACCAATCTTGTGTATCCAATTAGTTAATTTGTGTCATTGGATGAACATTTAGGTCATTTTCGTCCTCCCAAGGCTTATTTTTGTCCAATTAGGGTTTCTAACCAATCTTGTGCATCCAATAAGTTAATTTGTGTCATTGGATGAACATTTAGGTCATTTTCGTCCTCCCTAGGCTTATTCTTGTCCAATTAGGGTTTTTAAGCAATCTTGTGCATCAAATAAGTTCATTTGTGTCATTTGATGAACATTTAGGTCATTTTCGTCCACCCTAGGCTTATTCTTGTCCAATTAGGGTTTTGAACCAATCTTGTGCATCCAATAAGTTCATTTGTGTCATTGGATGAACATTTAGGTCATTTTCGTCCTCCCAAGGCTTATTCTTGTCCAATTAGGGTTTCTAACCAATCTTGTGCATCCAATAAGTTCATTTGTGTCATTGGATGAACATTTAGGTCATTTTCGTCCTCCCTAGGCTTATTCTTGTCCAATTAGGGTTTTTAAGCAATCTTGTGCATCCAATAAGTTCATTTGTGTCATTGGATTAAGATTTAAGTCATTTTCGTCCTCCCTAGGCTTATTCTTGTCCAGTTAGGGTTTTTAACCAATCTTGTGCATCCAATAAGTGTGTTTGTGTCATTGGATGAACATTTAGGTCATTTTCGTCCTCCCTAGGCTTATTCTTGTCCATTTAGGTGTTTTAACCAATCTTGTGCATCCAATAAGTTAATTTGTGTCTCAAGATGAACATTTAGGTCATTTTCGTCCTCCCTAGGCTTATTCTTGTCCAATTAGGGTTTTTAAGCAATCTTGTGCATCAAATAAGTTCATTTGTGTCATTGGATGAACATTTAGGTCATTTTCGTCCACCCTAGGCTTATTCTTGTCCAATTAGGGTTTTTAACCAATCTTGTGCATCCAATAAGTTCATTTGTGTAATTGGATGAACATAACATTTAGGTCATTTTCGTCCTCCCAAGGCTTATTCTTGCCCAATTAGGGTTTTTAACCAATCTTGTGCATCCAATAAGTTCATTTGTGTCATTGGATGAACATTTAGGTCATTTTCGTCCTCCCTAGTCTTATTCTTGTCCAATTAGGGTTTTTAAGCAATCTTGTGCATCCAATAAGTTCATTTGTGTCATTGGATTAAGAATTAAGTCATTTTCGTCCTCCCTAGGCTTATTCTTGTTCAATTAGGGTTTCTAACCAATCTTGTGCATCCAATAGGTGTGTTTGTGTCATTGGATGAACATTTAGGTCATTTTCGTCCTCCCTAGTCTTATTCTTGTCCAATTAGGGTTTTAAGCAATCTTGTGCATCCAATAAGTTCATTTGTGTCATTGGATTAAGAATTAAGTCATTTTCATCCTCCCTAGGCTTATTCTTGTTCAATTAGGGTTTCTAACCAATCTTGTGCATCCAATAGGTGTGTTTGTGTCATTGGATGAACATTTAGGTCATTTTCGTCCTCCCTAGTCTTATTCTTGTCCAATTAGGGTTTTAAGCAATCTTGTGCATCCAATAGGTGTGTTTGTGTCATTGGATGAACATTTAGGTCATTTTCATCCTCCCTAGGCTTATTCTTGTCCAATTAGGGTTTCTAACCAATCTTGTGCATCCAATAAGTTCATTTGTGTCATTGGATGAACATTTAGGTCATTTTCGTCCTCCCTAGGCTTATTCTTGTCCAATTAGGGTTTTTAAGCAATCTTGTGCATCAAATAAGTTCATTTGTGTCATTGGATGAACATTTAGGTCATTTTCGTCCACCCTAGGCTTATTCTTGTCCAATTAGGGTTTTTACCCAATCTTGTGCATCCAATAAGTTCATTTGTGTCATTGGATGAACATTTAGGTCATTTTCGTCCACCCTAGGCTTATTCTTGTCCAATTAGGGTTTTTAACCAATCTTGTGCATCCAATAAGTTCATTTGTGTCATTGGATAAACATTTAGGTCATTTTTGACCTCCCTAGGCTTATTCTTGTCCAGTTAGGGTTTTTAACCATTCTTGTGCATCCAATAGGCGTATTTGTGTCATTGGATGAACATTTTGGTCATTTTCGTCTTCCCAAGGCTTATTCTTGTCCAATTAGGGTTTTTAACCAATCTTGTGCATCCAATAAGTTCATTTGTGTCATTGGATGAACATTTAGGTCATTTTCGTCCTCCCTAGGCTTATTCTTGTCCAATTAGGGTTTTTAAGCAATCTTGTGCATCCAATAAGTTCATTTGTGTCATCGGATGAACATTTAGGTCATTTTCCTCCTCCCTAGGCTTATTCTTGTCCAATTAGGGTTTTTAACCAATCTTGTGCATCCAATAGGTGTATTTGTGTCATTGGATGAACATTTAGGTCATTTTCGTCCTCCCTAGGCTTATTCTTGTCCAATTAGGGTTTTTAACCAATCTTGTGCATCCAATAAGTTCATTTGTGTCATTGGATAAACATTTAGGTCATTTTCGTCCACCCTAGGCTTATTCTTGTCCAATTAGGGTTTTTAACCAATCTTGTGCATCCAATAGGTGTGTTTGTGTAATTGGATGAACATTTAGGTCATTTTCGTCCTCCCTAGGCTTATTCTTGTCAAATTAGGGTTTCTAACCAATCTTTTGCATTTAATAGGTGTATTTGTGTCATTGGATTAACAATTAGGTCATTTTCGTGCTCCCTAACCTTATTCTTGTCCAATTAGGGTTTTTAAGCAATCTTGTGCATCCAATAAGTTCATTTGTGTCATTGGATGAACATTTAGGTCATTTTCGTCCTCCCTAGGCTTATTCTTGTCCAATTAGGGTTTTTAACCAATCTTGTGCATCCAATAAGTTCATTTGTGTCATTGGATAAACATTTAGGTCATTTTCGTCCACCCTAGGCTTATTCTTGTCCAATTAGGGTTTTTAACCAATCTTGTGCATCCAATAAGTTCATTTGTGTCATTGGATGAACATTTAGGTCATTTTCGTCCTCCCAAGGCTTATTCTTGTCCAATTAGGGTTTTTAACCAATCTTGTGCATCCAATAGGTGTGTTTGTGTCATAGGATGAACATTTAGGTCATTTTCGTCCTCCCTAGGCTTAGTCTTGTCCAATTAGGGTTTCTAACCAATCTTGTGCATCCAATAGGTGTATTTGTGTCATTGGATGAACATTTAGGTCATTTTCGTCCTCCCTAGGCTTATTCTTGTCCAATTAGGGTTTTTAAGCAATCTTGTGCATCCAATAAGTTTATTTGTGTCATTGGATGAACATTTAGGTCATTTTCGTCCTCCCTAGGCTTATTCTTGTTCAATTAGGGTTTCTAACTAATCTTGTGCATGCAATAGGTGTGTTTGTGTCATTGGATGAACATTTAGGTCATTTTCGTCCTCCCTAGTCTAATTCTTGTCCAATTAGGGTTTTAAGCAATCTTGTGCATCCAAAAAGTTCATTTGTGTCGTTGGATGAACATTTAGGTTATTTTCGTCCTCACTAGGCTTAGTTTTGTGCAATTAGGGTTTTTAACCAATCTTGTGCATCCAATAGGTGTGTTTGTGTCATTGGATGAACATTTAGGTCATTTTCATCCTCCCTAGGCTTATTGTTGTCCAATTAGGGTTTTTAACCAATCTTGTGCATCCAATAAGTTCATTTGTGTCATTGGATGAACATTTAGGTCATTTTCGTCCACCCTAGGCTTATTCTTGTTCAATTAGGGTTTCTAACCAATCTTGTGCATCCAATAGGTGTGTTTGTGTCATTGGATGAACATTTAGGTCATTTTCGTCCTCCCTAGTCTTATTCTTGTCCAATTAGTGTTTTAAGCAATCTTGTGCATCCAATAAGTTCTTTTGTGTCATTGGATGAACATTTAGGTCATTTTCGTCCTCCCTAGGCTTATTTTGGTCCAATTAGGGTTTTTAACCAATCTTGTGCATCCAGTAGGTGTGTTTGTGTCATTAGATTAACATTTAGGTCATTTTCATCCTCCCTAGGCTTATTGTTGTCCAATTAGGGTTTTTAACCAATCTTGTGCATCCAATAGTTGTGTTTGTGTCATTGGATGAACATTTAGGTCATTTTCGTCCTCCCTAGTCTTATTCTTGTCCAATTAGGGTTTTAAGCCAATCTTGTGCATCCATAGGTGTGTTTGTGTCATTGGATGAACATTTAGGTCATTTTCGTCCTCCCAAGGCTTATTCTTGTCCAATTAGGGTTTCTAACCAATCTTGTGCATCCAATAAGTTAATTTGTGTCATTGGATGAACATTTAGGTCATTTTCGTCTTCCCTAGGCTTATTCGTGTCCAATTAGGGTTTTTAAGCAATCTTGTGCATCAAATAAGTTCATTTGTGTCATTGGATGAACATTTAGGTCATTTTCGTCCACCCTAGGCTTATTCTTGTCCAATTAGGGTTTTTAACCAATCTTGTGCATCCAATAGGTTCATTTGTGTCATTGGATGAACATTTAGGTCATTTTCGTCCTCACAAGGCTTATTCTTGTCCAATTAGGGTTTCTAACCAATCTTGTGCATCCAATAAGTTCATTTGTGTCATTGCATGAACATTTAGGTCATTTTCGTCCTCCCTAGGCTTATTCTTGTCCAATTAGGGTTTTTAAGCAATCTTGTGCATCCAATAAGTTCATTTGTGTCATTGGATGAACATTTAGGTCATTTTCGTCCTCCATAGGCTTATTATTGTTTAAAAATATGGGTTTCTAACCAATCTTGTGCATCCAATAGGTGTGTTTGTGTCATTGGATGAACATTTAGGTCATTTTCGTCCTCCCTAGTCTTATTCTTGTCCAATTAGGGTTTTAAGCAATCTTGTGCATCCAATAGGTGTGTTTGTGTCATTGGATGAACATTTAGGTCATTTTCATCCTCCCTAGGCTTATTGTTGTCCAATTAGGGTTTTTAACCAATCTTGTGCATCCAATAGGTGTGTTTGTGTCATTGGATGAACATTTAGGTCATTTTCGTCCTCCCTAGTCTTATTCTTGTCCAATTAGGGTTTTATGCAATCTTGTGCATACAATAAGTTCATTTGTGTCATTGGATTAAGATTTAAGTCATTTTCGTCCTCCCTAGGCTTATTCTTGTCCAGTTAGGGTTTTTAACCAGTCTTGTGCATCCAATAGGTGTGTTTGTGTCATTGGATGAACATTTAGGTCATTTTCGTCCTCCCTAGTCTTATTCTTGTCCAATTAGGGTTTTAAGCAATCTTGTGCATCCAATAGGTGTGTTTGTGTCATTGGATGAATATTTAGGTCATTTTCGTCCTCCCTAGGCATATTCTTGTCCAATTAGGGTTTCTAACAAATCTTGTGCATCCAATAGGTGTGTTTGTGTCATTGGATGAACATTTAGGTCATTTTCGTCCTCCCTAGTCTTATTCTTGTCAAATTAGGGTTTTAAGCAATCTTGTGCATCCAATAAGTTCATTTGTGTCATTGGATTAACATTTAGGTCATTTTCGTCCTCCCTAGGCTTATTTTTGTCCAATTAGGGTTTCTAACCAATCTTGTGCATCCAATAGGTGTGTTTGTGTCATTTGATGAACATTTAGGTCATTTTCGTCCTCCCTAGGCTTATTCTTGTCCAATTAGGGTTTTTAACCAATCTTGTGCATCCAATAAGTTCATTTGTGTCATTGGATGAACATTTAGGTCATTTTCGTCCTCCCAAGGCTTATTCTTGTCCAATTAGGGTTTCTAACCAATCTTGTGCATCCAATAAGTTCATTTGTGTCATTGGATCAACTTTTAGGTCATTTTCGTCCTCCCTAGGCTTATTCTTGTCCAATTAGGGTTTTTAAGCAATCTTGTGCATCCAATAAGTTCATTTGTGTCATTGGATGAACATTTAGGTCATTTTCGTCCTCCTTAGGCTTATTCTTGTTCAATTAGGGTTTCTAACCAATCTTGTGCATCCAATAGGTGTGTTTGTGTCATTGGATGAACATTTAGGTCATTTTCGTCCTCCCTAGTCTTATTCTTGTCCAATTAGGGTTTTAAGTAATCTTGTGCATCCAATAGGTGTGTTTGTGTCATTGGATGAACATTTAGGTCATTTTCATCCTCCCTAGGCTTATTGTTGTCCAGTTAGGGTTTTTAACCAATCTTGTGCATCCAATAGGTGTGTTTGTGTCATTAGATGAACATTTAGGTCTTTTCCTCCTCCCTAGGCTTATTGTTGTCCAATTAGGGTTTTTAACCAATCTTGTGCATCCAATAGGTGTGTTTGTGTCATTGGATGAACATTTAGGTCATTTTCGTCATCCCTAGGCTTATTCTTGTCCAATCAGGGTTTTTAACCAATCTTGTGCATCCAATAAGTTCATTTGTGTCATTGGATGAACATTTAGGTCATTTTCGTCCTCCCAAGGCTTATTCTTGTCCAATTAGGGTTATTAACCAATCTTGTGCATCCAATAAGTTCATTTGTGTCATTGGATGAACATTTAGGTCATTTTTGTCCTCCCAAGGCTTATTCTTGTCAAATTAGGGTTTTTAACCAATCTTGTGCATCCAATAAGTTAATTTGTGTCATTGGATGAACATTTAGGTCATTTTCGTCCTCCCTAGGCTTATTCTTGTCCAATTAGGGTTTTTAAGCAATCTTGTGCATCAAATAAGTTCATTTGTGTCATTGGATGAACATTTAGGTCATTTTCGTCCACCCTAGGCTTATTCTTGTCCAATTAGGGTTTTTACCCAATCTTGTGCATCCAATAAGTTCATTTGTGTCATTGGATGAACATTTAGGTCATTTTCGTCCTCCCAAGGCTTATTCTTGTCCAATTAGGGTTTTTAACCAATCTTGTGCATCCAATAAGTTCATTTGGGTCATTGGATGAACATTTTGGTCATTTTCGTCCTCCCTAGGCTTATTCTTGTTCAATTAGGGTTTCTAACCAATCTTGTGCATCCAATAGGTGTGTTTGTGTCATTGGATGAACATTTAGGTCATTTTCGTCCTCCCTAGTCTTATTCTTGTCCAATTAGGGTTTTAAGCAATCTTGTGCATCCAATAGGTGTGTTTGTGTCATTGGATGAACATTTAGGTCATTTTCGTCTTCCCTAGGCTTATTCTTGTCTAATTAGGGTTTTTAAGCAATCTTGTGTATCCAATAAGTTCATTTGTGTCATTTGATGAACATTTAGGTCATTTTCGTCCTCCCTAGGCTTATTCTTGTTCAATTAGGGTTTCTAACCAATCTTGTGCATCCAATAGGTGTGTTTGTGTCATTGGATGAACATTTAGGTCATTTTCGTCCTCCCAAGGCTTATTCTTGTCCAATTAGGGTTTCTAACCAATCTTGTGCATCCAATAAGTTAATTTGTGTCATTGGATGAACATTTAGGTCATTTTCGTCCTCCCTAGGCTTATTCTTGTCCAATTAGGGTTTTTAAGCAATCTTGTGCATCAAATAAGTTCATTTGTGTCATTAGATGAACATTTAGGTCATTTTCGTCCTCCCTAGGCTTATTCTTGTCCAATTAGGGTTTTTAACCAATCTTGTGCATCCAATAAGTTCATTTGTGTCATTGGATGAACATTTAGGTCATTTTCGTCCACCCTAGGCTTATTATTGTCCAATTAGGGTTTTTAACCAATCTTGTGCATCCAATAAGTTCATGTGTGTCATTGGATGAACATTTAGGTCATTTTCGTCCTCCCAAGGCGTATTCTTGTCCAATTAGGGTTTCTAACCAATCTTGTGCATCCAATAAGTTCATTTGTGTCATTGGATGAACATTTAGGTCATTTTCGTCCTCCCTAGGCTTATTCTTGTCCAATTAGGGTTTTTAAGCAATCTTGTGCATCCAATAAGTTCATTTGTGTCATTGGATGAACATTTAGGTCATTTTCGTCCTCCCTAGGCTTATTCTTGTCCAATTAGGGTTTCTAACAAATCTTGTGCATCCAATAAGTTCATTTGTGTCATTGGATGAACATTTAGGTCATTTTCGTCCTCCCTAGGCTTATTCTTGTCCAATTAGGGTTTCTAACCAATCTTTTGCATCCAATTGGTGTATTTGTGTCATTGGATGAACATTTAGGTCATTTTCGTCCTCCCTAGTCTTATTCTTGTCCAATTAGGGTTTTAAGCTATCTTGTGCATCCAATAAGTTCATTTGTGTCATTGGATGAACATTTAGGTCATTTTCGTTTTCCCTAGGCTTATTCTTGTCCAATTAGGGTTTTTAAGCAATCTTGTGCATCCAATAAGTTCATTTGTGTCATTGGATGAACATTTAGGTCATTTTCGTCCTCCCTAGGCTTATTCTTGTCCAATTAGGGTTTTTAAGCAATCTTGTGCATCCAATAAGTTCATTTGTGTCATTGGATGAACATTTAGGTCATTTTCGTCCTCCCTAGGCTTATTCTTGTTCAATTAGGGTTTCTAGCCAATCTTGTGCATCCAATAGGTGTGTTTGTGTCATTGGATGAACATTTAGGTCATTTTCGTCCTCCCTAGTCTTATTCTTGTCCAATTAGGGTTTTAAGCAATCTTGTGCATCCAATAGGTGTGTTTGTGTCGTTGGATGAACATTTAGGTCATTTTCATCCTCCCTAGGCTTATTCTTGTCCAATTAGGGTTTTTAAGCAATCTTGTGCATCAAATAAGTTCATTTGTGTCATTGGATGAACATTTAGGTCATTTTCGTCCACCCTAGGCTAATTCTTTTCCAATTAGGGTTTTTAACCAATCTTGTGCATCCAATAACTTCATTTGTGTCATTGGATGAACATTTAGGTCATTTTCGTCCTCCCAAGGCTTATTCTTGTCCAATTAGGGTTTTTAAGCAATCTTGTGCATCCAATAAGTTCATTTGTGTCATTGGATGAACATTTAGGTCATTTTCGTCCTCCTTTGGCATATTCTTGTTCAATTAGGGTTTTTAAGCAATCTTGTGCATCCAATAAGTTCATTTGTGTCATTGGATGAACATTTAGGTCATTTTCGTCCTCTTTAGGCTTATTCTTGTTCAATTAGGGTTTCTAGCCAATCTTGTGCATCCAATAGTTGTGTTTGTGTCATTGGATGAACATTTAGGTCATTTTCGTCCTCCCTAGTCTTATTCTTGTCCAATTAGGGTTTTAAGCAATCTTGTGCATCCAATAGGTGTGTTTGTGTCATTGGATGAACATTTAGGTCATTCTCATCCTCCCTAGGCTTATTCTTGTCCAATTAGGGTTTTTAAGCAATCTTGTGCATCAAATAAGTTCATTTGTGTCATTGGATGAACATTTAGGTCATTTTCGTCCACCCTAGGCTTATTCTTTTCCAATTAGGGTTTTTAACCAATCTTGTTCATCCAATAACTTCATTTGTGTCATTGGATGAACATTTAGGTCATTTTCTTCCTCCCTAGTCTTATTCTTGTCCAATTAGGGTTTTAAGCAATCTTGTGCATCCAATAGGTGTGTTTGTGTCATTGGATGAACATTTAGGTCATTTTCATCCTCCCTAGGCTTATTGTTGTCCAATTAGGGTTTTTAACCAATCTTGTGCATCCAATAGGTGTGTTTGTGTCATTAGATGAACATTTAGGTCATTTTCCTCCTCCCTAGGCTCATTGTTGTCCAATTAGGGTTTTTAACCAATCTTGTGCATCCAATAAGTGTGTTTGTGTCATTGGATGAACATTTAGGTCATTTTCGTCCTCCCTAGTCTTATTCTTGTCCAATTAAGGTTTTAAGCCAATCTTGTGCATCCAATAGGTGTGTTTGTGTCATTTGATGAACATTTAGGTCATTTTTGTCCAATTGGATGAACATTTAGGTCATTTTCGTCCTCCCTAGGCTTATTCTTGTCCAATTAAGGTTTTTAAGCAATCTTGTGCATCCATTAAGTTCATTTGTGTCATTGGATGAACATTTAGGTCATTTTCGTCCTCCCTAGGCTTATTCTTGTTCAATTAGGGTTTCTAACCAATCTTGTGCATCCAATAGGTGTGTTTGTGTCATTGGATGAACATTTAGGTCATTTTCGTCCTCCCTAGTCTTATTCTTGTCCAATTAGGGTTTTAAGCAATCTTGTGCATCCAATAAGTTCATGTGTGTCATTGGATGAACATTTAGGTCATTTTCGTCCTCCCTAGGCTTATTGTGGTGCAATTAGGGTTTTTAACCAATCTTGTGCATCCAATAGGTGTGTTTGTGTCATTAGATGAACATTTAGGTCATTTTCATCCTCCCTAGGCTTATTGTTTTCCAATTAGGGTTTTTAACCAATCTTGTGCATCCAGTAGGTGTGTTTTGTGTCATTAGATGAACATTTAGGTCATTTTCATCCTCCCTAGGCTTATTGTTGTCAATTAGGGTTTTTAACCAATCTTGTGCATCCAATAGTTGTGTTTGTGTCATTGGATGAACATTTAGGTCATTTTCGTCCTCCCTAGTCTTATTATTGTCCAATTAGGGTTTTAAGCCAATCTTGTGCATCCAATAAGTTCATTTGTGTCATTGGATGAACATTTAGGTCATTTTCGTCCTCCCTAGGCTTATTCTTGTCCAATTAAGGTTTTTAAGCAATCTTGTGCATCCAATAAGTTCATTTGTGTCATTGGATGAACATTTAGGTCATTTTCGTCCTCCCTAGGCTTATTCTTGTTCAATTAGGGTTTCTAACCAATCTTGTGCATCCAATAGGTGTGTTTGTGTCATTGGATGAACATTTAGGTCATTTTCGTCCTCCCTAGTCTTATTCTTGTCCAATTAGGGTTTTAAGCAATCTTGTGCATCCAATAGGTGTGTTTGTGTCATTGGATGAACATTTAGGTCATTTTCATCCTCCCTAGGCTTATTGTTGTCCAATTAGGGTTTTTAACCAATCTTGTGCATCCAATAGGTGTGTTTGTGTCATTAGATGAACATTTAGGTCATTTTCCTCCTCCCTAGGCTCATTGTTGTCCAATTAGGGTTTTTAACCAATCTTGTGCATCCAATAGGTGTGTTTGAGTCATTGGATGAACATTTAGGTCATTTTCGTCCTCCCTAGTCTTATTCTTGTCCAATTAAGGTTTTAAGCCAATCTTGTGCATCCAATAGGTGTGTTTGTGTCATTTGATGAACATTTAGGTCATTTTTGTCCAATTGGATGAACATTTAGGTCATTTTCGTCCTCCCTAGGCTTATTCTTGTCCAATTAAGGTTTTTAAGCAATCTTGTGCATCCAATAAGTTCATTTGTGTCATTGGATGAACATTTAGGTCATTTTCGTCCTCCCTAGGCTTATTCTTGTTCAATTAGGGTTTCTAACCAATCTTGTGCATCCAATAGGTGTGTTTGTGTCATTGGATGAACATTTAGGTCATTTTCGTCCTCCCTAGTCTTATTCTTGTCCAATTAGGGTTTTAAGCAATCTTGTGCATCCAATAAGTTCATTTGTGTCATTCGATGAACATTTAGGTCATTTTCGTCCTCCCTAGGCTTATTGTGGTACAATTAGGGTTTTTAACCAATCTTGTGCATCCAATAGGTGTGTTTGTGTCATTAGATGAACATTTAGGTCATTTTCATCCTCCCTAGGCTTATTGTTGTCCAATTAGGGTTTTTAACCAATCTTGTGCATCCAGTAGGTGTCTTTTGTGTCATTAGATGAACATTTAGGTCATTTTCATCCTCCCTAGGCTTATTGTTGTCCAATTAGGGTTTTTAACCAATCTTGTGCATCCAATTGTTGTGTTTGTGTCATTGGATGAACATTTAGGTCATTTTCGTCCTCCCTAGTCTTATTATTGTCCAATTAGGGTTTTAAGCCAATCTTGTGCATCCAATAGGTGTGTTTGTGTCATTCGATGAACATTTAGGTCATTTTCATCCTCCCTAGGCTTATTGTTGTCCAATTAGGGTTTTTAACCAATCTTGTGCATCCAATAGGTGTGTTTGTGTCATTGAATGAACATTTAGGTCTTTTTCGTCCTCCCTAGTCTTATTCTTGTCCAATTAGGGTTTTAAGCCAATCTTGTGCATCCAATAGGTGTGTTTGTGTCATTGGATGAACATTTAGGTCATTTTCGTCTTCCCAAGGCTTATTCTTTTCCAATTAGGGTTTTAAGCAATCTTGTGCATCCAATAAGTTCATTTGTGTCATTGGATTAAGATTTAAGTCATTTTCGTCCACCCTAGGCTTATTCTTGTCCAATTAGGGTTTTTAACCAATCTTGTGCATCCAATAGGTGTGTTTGTGTCATTGGATGAACATTTAGGTCATTTTCGTCCTCCCAAGGCTTATTCTTGTCCAATTAGGGTTTTTAACCAATCTTGTGCATCCAATAAGTTAATTTGTGTCATTGGATGAACATTTAGGTCATTTTCGTCCTCCCTAGGCTTATTCTTGTCCAATTAGGGTTTTTAAGCAATCTTGTGCATCTAATAAGTTCATTTGTGTCATTGGATGAACATTTTAGGTCATTTTCGTCCTCCCTAGTCTTATTCTTGTCCAATTAGGGTTTTAAGCAATCTTGTGCATCCAATAGGTGTATTTGTGTCATTGGATGAACATTTAGGTCATTTTCATCCTCCCTATGCTTATTGTTGTCCAATTAGGGTTTTTAACCAATCTTGTGCATCCAATAGGTGTGTTTGTGTCATTAGATGAACATTTAGGTCATTTTCCTCCTCCCTAGGCTTATTGTTGTCCAATTAGGGTTTTTAACCAATCTTGTGCATCCAATAGGTGTGTTTGTGTCATTGGATGAACATTTAGGTCATTTTCGTCCTCCCTAGTCTTATTCTTGTCCAATTATGGTTTTAAGCCAATCTTGTGCATCCAATAGGTGTGTTTGTGTCATTTGATGAACATTTAGGTCATTTTAGTCCTCCCAAGGCTTATTCTTATCCAATTAGGGTTTTAAGCAATCTTGTGCATCCAATAAGTTGATTTGTGTCATTGGATTAAGATTTAAGTCATTTTCGTCCTCCCTAGGTTTATTCTTGTCCAGTTAGGGTTTTTAACCAATCTTGTGCATCCAATAGGTGTGTTTGTGTCATTGGATGAACATTTAGGTCATTTTCGTCCTCCCAAAGCTTATTCTTGTCCAATTAGGGTTTCTAACCAATCTTGTGCATCCAATAAGTTAATTTGTGTCATTGGATGAACATTTAGGTCATTTTCGTCTTCCCTACGCTTATTCTTGTCCAATTAGGGTTTTTAAGCAATCTTGTGCATCAAATAAGTTTATTTGAGTCATTGGATGAACATTTAGGTCATTTTCGTCCACCCTAGGCTTATTCTTGTCCAATTAGGGTTTTTAACCAATCTTGTGCAACCAATAAGTTCATTTGTGTCATTGGATGACCATTAGGTCATTTTCGTCCTCATAAGGCTTATTCTTGTCCAATTAGGGTTTCTAACCAATCTTGTGCATCCATTAAGTTCATTTGTGTCCTTGGATGAACATTTAGGTCATTTTCGTCCTCCCTAGGCTTATTCTTGTCCAATTAGGGTTTTTAAGCAATCTTGTGCATCCAATAAGTTCATTTGTGTCAATGGATGAACATTTAGGTCATTTTCGTCCTCCTTAGGCTTATTCTTGTTCAATTAGGGTTTCTACCCAATCTTGTGCATCCAATAGGTGTGTTTTTGTCATTGGATGAACATTTAGGTCATTTTCGTCCTCCCTAGTCTTATTCTTGTCCAATTAGGGTTTTTAACCAATCTTGTGCATCCAATAGGTGTGTTTGTGTCATTGGATGAACATTTAGGTCATTTTCATCCTCCCTAGGCTTATTGTTGTCCAATTAGGGTTTCTAACAAATCTTGTGCATCCAATAGGTGTGTTTGTGTCATTAGATGAACATTTAGGTCATTTTCCTCCTCCCTAGGCTTATTGTTGTCCAATTAGGGTTTTTAACCAATCTTGTGCATCCAATAGGTGTGTTTGTGTCATTGGATGAACATTTATGTCATTTTCGTCCTCCCTAGTCTTATTCTTGTCCAATTAAGGTTTTAAGCCAATCTTGTGCATCCAATAGGTGTGTTTGTGTCATTTGATGAACATTTAGGTCATTTTCGTCCTCCCAAAGCTTATTCTTGTCCAATTAGGGTTTCTAACCAATCTTGTGCATCCAATAAGTTAATTTGTGTCATTGGATGAACATTTAGGTCATTTTCGTCTTCCCTAGGCTTATTCTTGTCCAATTAGGGTTTTTAAGCAATCTTGTGCATCAAATAAGTTCATTTGTGTCATTGGATGAACATTTAGGTCATTTTCGTCCACCCTAGGCTTATTCTTGTCCAATTAGGGATTTTAACCAATCTTGTGCATCCAATAAGTTCATTTGTGTCATTGGATGACCATTAGGTCATTTTCGTCCTCCCAAGGCTTATTCTTGTCCAATTAGGGTTTCTAACCAATCTTGTGCATCCATTAAGTTCATTTGTGTCCTTGGATGAACATTTAGGTCATTTTCGTCCTCCCTAGGCTTATTCTTGTCCAATTAGGGTTTTTAAGCAATCTTGTGCATCCAATAAGTTCATTTGTGTCATTGGATGAACATTTAGGTCATTTTCGTCCTCCTTAGGCTTATTCTTGTTCAATTAGGGTTTCTACCCAATCTTGTGCATCCAATAGGTGTGTTTTTGTCATTGGATGAACATTTAGGTCATTTTCGTCCTCCCTAGTCTTATTCTTGTCCAATTAGGGTTTTAAGCAATCCTGTGCATCCAATAGGTGTGTTTGTGTCATTGGATGAACATTTAGGTCATTTTCATCCTCCCTAGGCTTATTGTTGTCCAATTAGGGTTTTTAACCAATCTTGTGCATCCAATAGGTGTGTTTGTGTCATTAGATGAACATTTAGGTCATTTTCCTCTTCCCTAGGCTTATTGTTGTCCAATTTGGGGTTTTAACCAATCTTGTGCATCCAATAGGTGTGTTTGTGTCATTGGATGAACATTTAGGTCATTTTCATCCTCCCTAGGCTTATTGTTGTCCAATTAGGGTTTTTAACCAATCTTGTGCATCCAATAGGTGTGTTTGTGTCATTAGATGAACATTTAGGTCATTTTCGTCCTCCCTAGGCTTATTCTTGTCCAATTAGGGTTTTTAAGCAATCTTGTGCATCAAATAAGTTCATTTGTGTCATTGGATGAACATTTAGGTCATTTTCGTCCACCCTAGGCTTATTCTTGTCCAATTAGGGTTTTTAACCAATCTTGTGCATCCAATAAGTTCATTTGTGTCATTGGATGAACATTTAGGTCATTTTCTTCCTCCCAAGGCTTATTCTTGTCCAATTAGGGTTTTTAACCAATCTTGTGCATCCAATTAGTTAATTTGTGTCATTGGATGAACATTTAGGTCATTTTCGTCCTCCCAAGGCTTATTCTTATCCAATTAGGGTTTTAAGCAATCTTGTGCATCCAAAAAGTTCATTTGTGTCATTGGATTAAGATTTAAGTCATTTTCGTCCTCCATAGCCTTATTCTTGTCCAGTTAGGGTTTTTAACCAGTCTTGTGCATCCAATAGGTGTGTTTGTGTCATTGGATGAACATTTAGGTCTTTTTCTTCCTCCCAAGGCTTATTCTTGTCCAATTAGGGTTTTTAACCAATCTTGTGCATCCAATAAGTTCATTTGTGTCATTGGATGAACATTTAGGTCATTTTCTTCCTCCCAAGGCTTATTCTTGTCCAATTAGGGTTTTTAACCAATCTTGTGCATCCAATTAGTTAATTTGTGTCATTGGATGAACATTTAGGTCATTTTCGTCCTCCCAAGGCTTATGCTTATCCAATTAGGGTTTTAAGCAATCTTGGGCATCCAATAAGTTCATTTGTGTCATTGGATTAAGATTTAAGTCATTTTCGTCCTCCCTAGGCTTATTCTTGTCCAGTTAGGGTTTTTAACCAATCTTGTGCATCCAATAGGTGTGTTTGTGTCATTGGATGAACATTTAGGTCATTTTCGTCCTCCCTAGGCTTATTCTTGTCCAATTAGGGTTTTTAACCAATCTTGTGCATCCAATAGGTGTGTTTGTGTCATTGGATGAACATTTAGGTCATTTTCGTCCTCCCTAGGCTTATTCTTGTCCAATTAGGGGTTTTAACCAATCTTGTGCATCCAATAAGTTAATTTGTGTCATTGGACGTACATTTAAGTCATTTTCTTCCTCCCTAGGCTTATTCTTGTCCAATTAGGGTTTTTAAGAAATCTTGTGCATCAAATAAGTTCATTTGTGTCATTGGATGAACATTTAGGTCATTTTCGTCCACCCTAGGCTTATTCTTGTCCAATTAGGGTTTTTAACCAATCTTGTGCATCCAATAAGTTCATTTGTGTCATTGGATGAACATTTAGGTCATTTTCGTCCTCCCTAGGCTTATTCTTGTCCAATTAGGGTTTTTAACCAATCTTGTGCATCCAATAAGTTCATTTGTGTCATTGGATGAACAATTAGGTCATTTTTGTCCTCCCTAGGCTTATTCTTGTTCAATTAGGGTTTCTAACCAATCTTGTGCATCCAATAGGTGTGTTTGTGTCATTGGATGAACATTTAGGTCATTTTCGTCCTCCCTAGTCTTATTCTTGTCCAATTAGGGTTTTAAGCAATCTTGTGCATCCAATAAGTTCATTTGTGTCGTTGGATGAACATTTAGGTTATTTTCGTCCTCACTAGGCTTAGTTTTGTGCAATTAGGGTTTTTAACCAATCTTGTGCATCCAATAGAAGTGTTTGTGTCATTAGATGAACATTTAGGTCATTTTCATCCTCCCTAGGCTTATTGTTGTCCAATTAGGGTTTATAAGCAATCTTGTGCATCCAATAAGTTCATTTCTGTCATTGGATGAACATTTAGGTCATTTTCGTCCTCCCTAGGCTTATTCTTGTCCAATTAGGGTTTATAAGCAATCTTGTGCATCCAATAAGTTCATTTGTGTCATTGGATGAACATTTAGGTTATTTTCATCCTCTCTAGGCTTATTATTGTCCAGTTAGGGTTTCTAACCAATCTTGTGCATCCAATAAGTTCATTTGTGTCATTGGATGAACATTTAGGTCATTTTCGTCCTCCCTAGGCTTATTCTTGTCCAATTAGGGTTTCTAACCAATCTTTTGCATCCAATAGGTGTATTTGTGTCATTGGATGAACATTTAGGTCATTTTCGTCCTCCCTAGGCTTATTCTTGTCCAATTAGGGTTTTTAACCAATCTTGTGCATCCAATAGGTGTGTTTGTGTCATTGGATGAACATTTAGGTCATTTTCGTCCTCCCTAGTCTTATTCTTGTCCAATTAGGGTTTTAAGCTATCTTGTGCAACCAATAAGTTCATTTGTGTCATTGGATGAACATTTAGGTCATTTTTGTCCTCCCTAGGCTTATTCTTGTCCAATTAGGGTTTTTAAGCAATCTTGTGCATCCAATAAGTTCATTTTTGTCATTGGATGAACATTTAGGTCATTTTCGTCCTCCCTAGGCTTATTCTTGTCCAATTAGGGTTTCTAACCAATCTTTTGCATCCAATAGGTGTGTTTGTGTCATTGGATGAACATTTAGGTCATTTTCGTCCTCCCTAGTCTTATTCTTGTCCAATTAGGGTTTTAAGCAATCTTGTGCATCCAATAAGTTCATTTGTGTCATTGGATGAACATTTAGGTCATTTTCGTCGTCCCTTGTCTTATTCTTGTCCAATTAGGGTTTTAAGCCAATCTTGTGCATCCAATAGGTGTGTTTGTGTCATTTGATGAACATTTAGGTCATTTTCGTCCTCCCAAGGCTTCTTGTTATCCAATTAGGGTTTTAAGCAATCATGTGCATCCAATAAGTTCATTTGTGTCGTTGGATGAACATTTAGGTCATTTTCGTCCTCCCTAGGCTTATTCTTTTCCAATTAGGGTTTTTAACCAATCTTGTGCGTCCAATAGGTGTGTTTGTGTCATTGGATGAACATTTAGGTCATTTTCGTCCTCCCTAGGCTTATTCTTGTCCAATTAGGGTTTTTAACCAATCTTGTGCATCCAATAAGTTCATTTGTGTCATTGGATGAACATTTAGGTCATTTTCGTCCACCCTAGGCTTATTCTTATCCAATTAGGGTTTTTAACTAATCTTGTGCATCCAATAAGTTCATTTGTGTCATTGGATGAACATTTATGTCATTTTCGTCCTCCCAAGGCTTATTCTTGTCCAATTAGGGTTTTTAAACAAATCTTATGCATCCAATAAGTTAATTTGTGTCATTGGACGAACATTTAGGTCATTTTCGTCCTCCCTAGGCTTATTCTTGTCCAATTAGGGTTTTTAACCAATCTTGTGCATCCAATAAGTTCATTTGTGTCATTGGATGAACATTTAGGTCATTTTCGTCCACCCTAGGCTTATTCTTGTCCAATTAGGGTTTTTAACCAATCTTGTGCATCCAATAAGGTCATTTGTGTCATTGGATGAACATTTAGGTCATTTTCGACCTCACTAGGCTTATTCTTGTCAAGTTAGGGTTTTTAACGATTCTTGTGCATCCAATAGGCGTATTTGTGTCATTGGATGAACATTTAGGTCGTTTTCGTCCTCCCAAGGCTTATTCTTGTCCAATTAGGGTTTTTAACCAATCTTGTGCATCCAATAAGTTCATTTGTGTCATTGGACGAACATTTATGTCATTTTCGTCCTCCCAAGGCTTATTCTTGTCCAATTAGGGTTTTTAAACAAATCTTATGCATCCAATAAGTTAATTTGTGTCATTGGACGAACATTTAGGTCATTTTCGTCCTCCCTAGGCTTATTCTTGTCCAATTAGGGTTTTTAACCAATCTTGTGCATCCAATAAGTTCATTTGTGTCATTGGATGAACATTTAGGTCATTTTCGTCCACCCTAGGCTTATTCTTGTCCAATTAGGGTTTTTAACCAATCTTGTGCATCCAATAAGGTCATTTGTGTCATTGGATGAACATTTAGGTCATTTTCGACCTCACTAGGCTTATTCTTGTCCAGTTAGGGTTTTTAACGATTCTTGTGCATCCAATAGGCGTATTTGTGTCATTGGATGTACATTTAGGTCGTTTTCGTCCTCCCAAGGCTTATTCTTGTCCAATTAGGGTTTTTAACCAATCTTGTGCATCCAATAAGTTCATTTGTGTCATTGGACGAACATTTATGTCATTTTCGTCCTCCCAAGGCTTATTCTTGTCCAATTAGGGTTTTTAAACAAATCTTATGCATCCAATAAGTTAATTTGTGTCATTGGACGAACATTTAGGTCATTTTCGTCCTCCCTAGGCTTATTCTTGTCCAATTAGGGTTTTTAACCAATCTTGTGCATCCAATAAGTTCATTTGTGTCATTGGATGAACATTTAGGTCATTTTCGTCAACCCTAGGCTTATTCTTGTCCAATTAGGGTTTTTAACCAATCTTGTGCATCCAATAAGTTCATTTGTGTCATTGGATGAACATTTAGGTCATTTTCGTCCTCCCAAGGCTTATTCTTGTCCAATTAGGGTTTTTAACAAATCTTGTGCATCCAATAGGTGTGCTTGTGTCATTGGATGAACATTTAGGTCATTTTCGTCCTCCCTAGGCTTATTCTTGTCCAATTAGGGTTTCTAACCAATCTTGTGCATCCAATAGGTGTATTTGTGTCATTGGATGAACATTTAGGTCATTTTCATCCTCCCTAGGCTTATTCTTGTCCAATTAGGGTTTTTAACCAATCTTGTGCATCCAATAGGTGTGTTTGTGTCATTGGATGAACATTTAGGTGAGTTTCGTCCTCCCTAGGCTTATTCTTGTCCAATTAGGGTTTCTAACCAATCTTGTGCATCCAATAGGTGTATTTGTGTCATTGGATGAACATTTAGGTCATTTTCGTCCTCCCTAGGCTTATTCTTGTCCAATTAGGGTTTTTAAGCAATCTTGTGCATCCAATAAGTTCATTTGTGTCATTGGATGAACATTTAGGTTATTTTCGTCCTCACTAGGCTTAGTTTTGTGCAATTAGGGTTTTTAGCCAATCTTGTGCATTCAATAGGTGTGTTTGTGTCATTAGATGAACATTTAGGTCATTTTCATCCTCCCTAGGCTTATTGTTGTCCAATTAGGGTTTTTAACCAATCTTGTGCATCCAATAGGTGTGTTTGTGTCATTGGATGAACATTTAGGTCATTTTCGTCCTCCCTAGTATTATTCTTGTCCAATTAGGGTTTTAAGCCAATCTTGTGCATCCAATAGGTGTGATTGTGTCATTTGATGAACATTTAGGTCATTTTCGTCCTCCCAAGGCTTATTCTTATCCAATTAGGGTTTTAAGCAATCTTGTGCATCCAATAAGTTCATTTGTGTCATTGGATTAAGATTTAGGTCATTTTCGTCCTACCTAGGCTTATTCTTGTCCAATTAGGGTTTCTAACCAATCTTGCGCATCCAATAGGTGTATTTGTGTCATTGGGTGAACATTTAGGTCATTTTTGTCCTCCCTAGGCTTATTCTTGTCCAGTTACGGTTTTTACGCAATCTTGTGCATCCAATAAGTTCATTTGTGTCATTGGATGAACATTTAGGTCATTTTCGTCCTCCCTAGGCTTATTCTTGTCCAATTAGGGTTTTTAACCAATCTTGTGCATCCAATAGGTGTGTTTGTGTCATTGGATGAACATTTAGGTCATTTTCGTCCTCCCTAGGCTTATTCTTGTCCAATTAGGATTTTTAACCAATCTTGTGCATCCAATAAGTTCATTTGTGTCATTGGATAAACATTTAGGTCATTTTCGTCCACCCTAGGCTTATTCTTGTCCAATTAGGGTTTTTAACCAATCTTGTGCATCCAATAGGTTAATTTGTGTCATTGGATGAACATTTAGGTCATTTTCGTCCTCCCAAGGCTTATTCTTGTCCAATTAGGGTTTTTAACCAATCTTGTGCATCCAATAAGTTCATTTGTGTCATTGGATGAACATTTAGGTCATTTTCGTCCTCCCTAGGCTTATTCTTGTCCAATTAGGGTTTTTAAGCAATCTTGTGCATCTAATAAGTTCATTTGTGTCATTGGATTAAGATTTAAGTCATTTTCGTCCTCCCTAGGCTTATTCTTGTCCAGTTAGGGTTTTTAACCAATCTTGTGCATCCAATAGGTGTGTTTGTGTCATTGGATGAACATTTAGGTCATTTTCGTCCTCCCTAGGCTTATTCTTGTCCAATTAGGGTTTTTAACCAATCTTGTGCATCCAATAGGTGTGTTTGTGTCATTGGATGAACATTTAGGTCATTTTCGTTCTCCCTAAGCTTATTCTTGTCCAATTAGGGTTTTTAACCAATCTTGTGCATCCAATAAGTTCATATGTGTCATTGGATGAACATTTAGGTAATTTTCGTCCACCCTAGGCTTATTCTTGTCCAATTAGGGTTTTTAACCAATCTTGTGCATCCAATAAGTTCATTTGTGTCATTGGATGAACATTTAGGTCATTTTCGTCCTCCCAAGGCTTATTCTTGTCCAATTAGGGTTTTTAAGCAATCTTGTGCATCAAATAAGTTCATTTGTGTCATTGGATGAACATTTAGGTCATTTTCGTCCACCCTAGGCTTATTCTTGTCCAATTAGGGTTTTTAACCAATCTTGTGCATCCAATAAGTTCATTTGTGTCTTTGGATGAACATTTAGGTCATTTTCGTCCTCCCAAGGCTTATTCTTGTCCAATTAGGGTTTCTAACAAATCTTGTGCATCCAATAATTTCATTTGTGTCATTGGATGAACATTTAGGTCATTTTCTTCCTCCCTAGGCTTATTCTTGTCCAATTAGGGTTTTTAACCAATCTTGTGCATCCAATAGGTGTGTTTGTGTCATTGGATGAACATTTAGGTCATTTTCGTCCTCCCAAAGCTTATTCTTGTCCAATTAGGGTTTCTAACCAATCTTGTGCATCCAATAAGTTAATTTGTGTCATTGGATGAACATTTAGGTCATTTTCGTCTTCCCTAGGCTTATTCTTGTCCAATTAGGGTTTTTAAGCAATCTTGTGCATCAAATAAGTTCATTTGTGTCATTGGATGAACATTTAGGTCATTTTCGTCCACCCTAGGCTTATTCTTGTCCAATTAGGGATTTTAACCAATCTTATGCATCCAATAAGTTCATTTGTGTCATTGGATGACCATTAGGTCATTTTCGTCCTCCCAAGGCTTATTCTTGTCCAATTAGGGTTTCTAACCAATCTTGTGCATCCATTAAGTTCATATGTGTCCTTGGATGAACATTTAGGTCATTTTCGTCCTCCCTAGGCTTATTCTTGTCCAATTAGGGTTTTTAAGCAATCTTGTGCATCCAATAAGTTCATTTGTGTCATTGGATGAACATTTAGGTCATTTTCGTCCTCCTTAGGCTTATTCTTGTTCAATTAGGGTTTCTACCCAATCTTGTGCATCCAATAGGTGTGTTTTTGTCATTGGATGAACATTTAGGTCATTTTCGTCTTCCCTAGTCTTATTCTTGTCCAATTAGGGTTTTAAGCAATCATGTGCATCCAATAGGTGTGTTTGTGTCATTGGATGAACATTTAGGTCATTTTCATCCTCCCTAGGCTTATTGTTGTCCAATTAGGGTTTTTAACCAATCTTGTGCATCCAATAGGTGTGTTTGTGTCATTAGATGAACATTTAGGTCATTTTCCTCCTCCCTATGCTTATTGTTGTCCAATTAGGGTTTTTAACCAATCTTGTGCATCCAATAGGTGTGTTTGTGTCATTTGATGAACATTTAGGTCATTTTCGTCCTCCCAAGGCTTATTCTTATCCAATTAGGGTTTTAAGCAATCTCGTGCATCCAATAAGTTCATTTGTATCATTGGATTAAGATTTATGTCATTTTCGTCCTCCCTAGGCTTATTCTTGTCCAGTTAGGGTTTTTAACCAATCTTGTGCATCCAATAGGTGTGTTTGTGTCATTGGATGAACATTTAGGTCATTTTCATCCTCCCTAGGCTTATTCTTATCCAATTAGGGTATTTAACCAATCTTGTGCATCCAATAGGTGTGTTTGTGTCATTGGATGAACATTTAGGTCATTTTCGTTCTCCCTAGGCTTATTCTTGTCCAATTAGGGTTTTTAACCAATCTTGTGCATCCAATAAGTTCATTTGTGTCATTGGATGAACATTTAGGTCATTTTCGTCCACCCTAGGCTTATTCTTGTCCAATCAGGGTTTTTAACCAATCTTGTGCATCCAATAAGTTCATTTGTGTCATTGGATGAACATTTAGGTCATTTTCGTCCTCCCAAGGCTTATTCTTGTCCAATTAGGGTTTTTAACCAATCTTGTGCATCCAATAAGTTCATTTGTGTCATTGGATGAACATTTAGGTCATTTTCGTCCTCCCTAGGCTTATTCTTGTCCAATTAGGGTTTTTAAGCAATCTTGTGAATCCAATAAGTTCATTTGTTTCATTGGATGAACATTTAGGTCATTTTCGTCCTCCCTAGGCTTATTCTTGTTCAATTAGGGTTTCTAACCAATCTTGTGCATCCAATAGGTGTGTTTGTGTCATTGGATGAGCATTTAGGTCATTTTCGTCCTCCCTAGTCTTATTCTTGTCCAATTAGGGTTTTAAGCAATCTTGTGCATCCAATAAGTTCATTTGTGTCATTGGATGAACATTTAGGTCATTTTCGTCCTCCCTAGGCTTACTCTTGTCCAATTAGGGTTTTTAAGCAATCTTGTGCATCCAATAAGTTCATTTGTGTCATTGGATGAACATTTAGGTCATTTTCGTCCACCCTAGGCTTATTCTTGTCCAATTAGGGTTTTTAACCAATCTTGTGCATCCAATAAGTTCATTTGTGTCATTGGATGAACATTTAGGTCATTTTCGTCCTCCCTAGTCTTATTCTTGTCCAATTCGGGTTTTAATCAAACTTGTGCATCCAATAAGTTCATTTGTGTCGTTGGATGAACATTTAGGTCATTTTCGTCCACCCTAGGCTTATTCTTGTCCAATTAGGGTTTTTAACCAATTTTGTGCATCCAATAGGTGTGTTTGTGTCATTGGATGAACATTTAGGTCATTTTCGTCCTCCCTAGGCTTATTCTTGTCCAATTAGGGTTTTTAAGCAATCTTGTGCATCCAATACGTTCATTTGTGTCATTGGATGAACATTTAGGTCATTTTCGTCCACCCTAGGCTTATTCTTGTCCAATTAGGGTTTTTAACCAATCTTGTGCATCCAATAAGTTCATTTGTGTCATTGGATGAACATTTAGGTCATTTTCGTCCTCCCAAGGCTTATTCTTGTCCTATTAGGGTTTTTAACCAATCTTGTGCATCCAATAAGTTCATTTGTGTCATTGGATGGACATTTAGGTCTTTTTCGTCCTCCCTAGGCTTATTCTTGCCCAATTAGGGTTTTAAAGCAATCTTGTGCATCCAATAAGTTCATTTGTGTCTTTGGATGAACATTTAGGTCATTTTCATCCTCCCAATGCTTATTCTTGTCCAATTAGGGTTTTTAACCAATCTTGTGCATCTAATAAGTTCAATTGTTACATTGGATGAACATTTAGGTCATTTTCGTCCTCCCAAGGCTTATTCTTGTCCTATAAGGGTTTTTAACCAATCTTGTGCGTCCAATAAGTTCATTTGTGTCATTGGATGGACATTTAGGTCTTTTTCGTCCTCCCTAGGCTTATTCTTGCCCAATTAGGGTTTTTAAGCAATCTTGTGCATCCAATAAGTTCATTTGTGTCATTGGATGAACATTTAGGTCATTTTCGTCCTCCCATGGCTTATTCTTGTCCAATTAGGGTTTTGAAACCAATCTTGTGCATCCAATAAGTTCATTTGTGTCATTGGTTGAACATTTAGGTCATTTTCGTCCTCCCTAGGCTTATTCTTTTCCAATTAGGGTTTTTAACCAATCTTGTGTATCCAATAGGTGTGTTTGTGTCATTGGATGAACATTTAGGTCATTTTCGTCCTCCCTAGTCTTATCCTTGTCCAATTAGGGTTTTAATCAATCTTGTGCATCCAATAAGTTCATTTGTGTCATTGGATGAACATTTAGGTCATTTTCGTCCTCCCTAGTCTTATTCTTGTCCAATTTGGGTTTTAATCAATCTTGTGCATCCAATAAGTTCATTTGTGTCATTGGATGAACATTTAGGTCATTTTCGTCCTCCCTAGGCTTATTCTTGTCCAATTAGGGTTTTTAACCAATCTTGTGCATCCAATAGGTGTGTTTGTGTCATTGGATGAACATTTAGGTCATTTTCGTCCTCCCTAGGCTTATTCTTGGCCAATTAGGGTTTCTAACCAATCTTTTGCATCCAATAGGTGTATTTGTGTCATTGGATGAACATTTAGGTCATTTTCGTCCTCCCTAGGCTTATTCTTGTCCAATTAGGGTTTTTAACCAATCTTGTGCATCCAATAGGTGTGTTTGTGTCATTGGATGAACATTTAGGTCATTTTCGTCCTCCCTAGGCTTATTCTTGTCCAATTAGGGTTTTTAACCAATCTTGTGCATCCAATAAGTTCATTTGTGTCATTGGATGAACATTTAGGTCATTTTCGTCCTCCCAAGACTTATTCTTGTCCAATTAGGGTTTTTAACCAATCTTGTGCATCCAATAAGTTCATTTGTGTCATTGGATGAACATTTAGGTCATTTTCGTCCTCCCAAGGCTTATTCTTGTCCAATTAGGGTTTTTAAGCAATCTTGTGCATCCAATAAGTTCATTTGTGTCATTGGATAAACATTTAGGTCATTTTCGCCCACCCTAGGCTTATTCTTGTCCAATTAGGGTTTTTAACCAATCTTGTGCATCTAATAAGTTCATTTGTGTCATTGGATGAACATTTAGGTCATTTTCGTCCTCCCTAGGCTTATTCTTGTCCAATTAGGGTTTCTAACCAATCTTGTGCATCCAATAAGTTCATTTGTGTCATTGGATGAACATTTAGGTCATTTTCGTCCTCCCTAGGCTTATTCTTGTCCAATTAGGGTTTTTAAGCAATCTTGTGCATCCAATAAGTTCATTTGTGTCATTGGATGAACATTTATGTCATTTTTGTCCTCCCTAGGCTTATTCTTGTTCAATTAGGGTTTCTAACCAATCTTGTGCATCCAATAGGTGTGTTTGTGTCATTGGATGAACATTTAGGTCATTTTTGTCCTCCCTAGTCTTATTCTTGTCCAATTAGGGTTTTTAAGCAATCTTGTGCATCCAATAAGTTCATTTGTGTCATTGGATGAACATTTACGTTATTGTCGTCCTCCCTAGGCTTATTCTTGTCCAATTAGGGTTTTTAACCAATCTTGTGCATCCAATAGGTGTGTTTGTGTCATTGGATGAACATTTAGGTCATTTTCGTCCTCCCAAGGCTTATTGTTGTCCAATTAGGGTTTTTAACCAATCTTGTGCATCCAATAGGTGTGTTTGTGTCATTGGATGAACATTTAGGTCATTTTCGTCCTCCCTAGGCTTATTCTTGTCAAATTAGGGTTTCTAACCAATCTTTTGCATCCAATAGGTGTGTTTGTGTCATTGGATGAACATTTAGGTCATTTTCGTCCTCCCTAGTATTATTCTTGTCCAATTATGGTTTTAAGCAATCTTGTGCATCCAATAAGTTCATTTGTGTCATTGGATGAACATATAGGTCATTTTTCGTCCTCCCAAGGCTTATTCTTGTCCAATTAGGGTTTCTAACCAATCTTGTGCATCCAATAAGTTCATTTGTGTCATTGGATGAACATTTAGGTCATTTTCGTCCTCCCTAGGCTTATTCTTGTCCAATTAGGGTTTTTAACCAATCTTGTGCATCCAATAGGTGTGTTTGTGTCATTGGATGAACATTTAGGTCATTTTGTCCTCCCTAGGCTTATTCTTGTCCAATTAGGGTTTTTAACCAATCTTGTGCATCCAATAAGTTCATTTGTGTCATTGGATGAACATTTAGGTCATTTTCGTCCACCCTAGGCTTATTCTTGTCCAATTAGGGTTTTTAACCAATCTTGTGCATCCAATAAGTTCATGTGTGTCATTGGATGAACATTTAGGTCATTTTCGTCCTCCCAAGGCTTATTCTTGTCCAATTAGGGTTTGTAACCAATCTTGTGCATCCAATAGGTGTGTTTGTGTCATTGGATGAACATTTAGGTCATTTTCGTTCATTCTAGGCTTATTCTTGTCCAATTAGGGTTTCTAACCAATCTTGTGCATCCAATAGGTGTGTTTGTGTCATTGGATGAACATTTAGGTCATTTTCGTCCTCCCTAGGCTTATTCTTGTCCAATTAGGGTTTTTAACCAATCTTGTGCATCCAATAAGTTCATTTGTGTCATTGGATGAACATTTAGGTCATTTTCGTCCACCCTAGGCTTATTCTTGTCCAATTAGGGTTTTTAACCAATCTTGTGCATCCAATAAGTTCATTTGTGTCATTAGATGAACATTTAGGTCATTTTCGTCCTTCCAAGGCTTATTCTTGGCCAATTAGGGTTTTTAACCAATCTTGTGCATCCAATAAGTTCATTTGTGTCATTGGATGAACATTTAGGTCATTTTCGTCCTCCCTAGGCTTATTTTTGTGCAATTAGGGTTTTTAACCAATCTTGTGCATCCAATAGGTGTGTTTGTGTCATTAGATGAACATTTAGGTCATTTTCGTCCTCCCTAGGCTTATTGTTGTCCAATTAGGGTTTTTAACCAATCTTGTGCATCCAATAAGTGTGTTTGTGATATTGGTTGAACATTTAGGTCATTTTCGTCCTCCCTAGTCTTATTCTTGTCCAATTAGGGTTTTAAGCCAATCTTGTGCATCCAATAGGTGTGTTTGTGTTATTTGATGAATATTTAGGTCATTTTCATCCTCCCAAGGCTTATTGTTGTCCAATTAGGGTTTTTAACCAATCTTGTGCATCCAATAGGTGTGTTTGTGTCATTGGATGAACATTTAGGTCATTTTTGTCCTCCCTAGTCTTATTCTTGTCCAATTAGGGTTTTAAGCAATCTTGTGCATCCAATAAGTTCATTTGTGTCATTGGATGAACATTTAGGTCATTTTCGTCCTCCCTAGGCTTATTCTTGTCCAGTTAGGGTTTTTAACCAATCTTGTGCATCCCATAGGTGTGTTTGTGTCATTAGATGAACATTTAGGTCATTTTCGTCCTCCCTAGGCTTATTCTTGTCCAATTAGGGTTTTTAACCAATCTTGTGCATCCAATACGTGTGTTTGTGTCATTGGATGAACATTTAGGTCATTTTCGTCCTCCCTAGGCTTATTCATGTCCAATTAGGGTTTTTAACCAATCTTGTGCATCCAATAAGTTCATTTGTGTCATTGGATGAACATTTAGGTCATTTTCGTCCACCCTAGGCTTATTCTTGTCCAATTAGGGTTTTTAACCAATCTTGTGCATCCAATAAGTTCATTTGTGTCATTGGATGAACATTTAGGTCATTTTCGTCCTCCCAAGGCTTATTCTTGTCCAATTAGGGTTTTTAACCAATCTTGTGCATCCAATAAGTGGATTTGTGTCATTGGATGAACATTTAGGTCGTTTTCGTCCTCCCTAGGCTTATTCTTGTCCAATTAGGGTTTTTAAGCAATCTTGTGCATCAAATAAGTTCATTTGTGTCATTGGATGAACACTTAGGTCATTTTCGTCCACCCTAGGCTTATTCTTGTCCAATTAGGGTTTTTAACCAATCTTGTGCATCCAATAAGTTCATTTGTGTCATTGGATGAACATTTAGGTCATTTTCTTCCTCCCAAGGCTTATTCTTGTCCAATTAGGGTTTTTAACCAATCTTGTGCATCCAATTAGTTAATTTGTTTCATTGGATGAACATTTAGGTCATTTTCGTCCTCCCAAGGCTTATTCTTATCCAATTTGGGTTTTAAGCAATCTTGTGCATCCAATAAGTTCATTTGTGTCATTGGATTAAGATTTAAGTCATTTTCGTCCTCCGTAGCCTTATTCTTGTCCAGTTAGGGTTTTTAACCAGTCTTGTGCATCCAATAGGTGTGTTTGTGTCATTGGATGAACATTTAGGTCTTTTTCTTCCTCCCAAGGCTTATTCTTGTCCAATTAGGGTTTTTAACCAATCTTGTGCATCCAATTAGTTAATTTGTGTCATTGGATGAACATTTAGGTCATTTTCGTCCTCCCAAGGCTTATTCTTGTCCAATTAGGGTTTCTAACCAATCTTGTGCATCCAATAAGTTAATTTGTGTCATTGGATGAACATTTAGGTCATTTTCGTCCTCCCTAGCCTTATTCTTGTCCAATTAGGGTTTTTAAGCAATCTTGTGCATCCAATAGGTGTGTTTGTGTCATTGGATGAACATTTAGGTCATTTTCGTTCTCCCATGGCTTATTCTTGTCCAATTAGGGTTTTTAACCAATCTTGTGCATCCAATAAGTTCATTTGTGTCATTGGATGAACATTTTGGTCATTTTCGTCAACCCTAGGCTTATTCTTGTCCAATTAGGGTTTTTAACCAATCTTGTGCATCCAATAAGTTCATTTGTGTCATTGGATGAACATTTAGGTCATTTTCGTCCTCCCAAGGCTTATTCTTGTCCAATTAGGGTTTTTAACCAATCTTGTGCATCCAATAAGTGAATTTGTGTCATTGGATGAACATTTAGGTCATTTTCGTCCACCCTAGGCTTATTCTTGTCCAATTAGGGTTTTTAAGCAATCTTGTGCATCCAATAGGTGTGTTTGTGTCATTGGATGAACATTTAGGTCATTTTCGTCCTCCCTAGGCTTATTCTTGTCCAATTAGGGTTTTAAGCAATCTTGTGCATCCAATAAGTTCATTTGTGTCATTGCATGAACATTTAGGACATTTTCGTCCTCCCTAGGCTTATTTTCGTGCAATTAGGGTTTTTAACCAATCTTGTGCATCCAATAGGTGTGTTTGTGTCATAAAATGAACATTTAGGTCATTTTCGTCCTCCCTAGGCTTATTCTTGTCCAATTAGGGTTTTTAACCAATCATGTGTATCCAATAAGTTCATGTGTGTCATTGGATGAACATTTAGGTCATTTTCGTCCTCCCAAGGCTTATTCTTGTCCAATTAGGGTTTCTAACCAATCTTGTGCATCCAATAAGTTCATTTGTGTCATTGGATGAACATTTAGGTCATTTTCGTCCTCCCTAGGCTTATTCTTGTCCAATTAGGGTTTTTAAGCAATCTTGTGCATCCAATAAGTTCATTTGTGTCATTGGATGAACATTTAGGTCATTTTCGTCCTCCCTAGGCTTATTCTTGTCCAATTAGGGTTTTTAAGCAATGTTGTGCATCCAATAAGTTCATTTGTGTCATTTGATGAACATTTAGGTCATTTTCGTCCTCCCTAGGCTTATTCTTGTTCAATTAGGGTTTCTAACCTATCTTGTGCATCCAATAGGTGTCTTTGTGTCATTGGATGAACATTTAGGTCATTTTCGTCCTCCCTAGGCTTATTCTTGTCCAATTAGGGGTTTTAACCAATCTTGTGCATCCAATAAGTTCATTTGTGTCATTGGATAAACATTTAGGTCATTTTCGTCCACCCTATGCTTATTCTTGTCCAATTAGGGTTTTTAACCAATCTTGTGCATCCAATAAGTTCATTTGTGTCATTGGATGAACATTTAGGTCATTTTCGTCCTCCCTAGGCTTATTCTTGTCCAATTAGGGTTTTTAAGCAATCTTGTGCATCCAATAAGTTCATTTGTGTCATTGGATGAACATTTAGGTCATTTTCGTCCTCCAAAGGCTTATTCTTGTCCAATTAGGGTTTTTAACCAATCTTGTGGATCCAATAAGTTCATTTGTGTCATTGGATGAACATTTAGGTCATTTTCGTCCTCCCTAGGCTTATTCTTGTCCAATTAGGGTTTTTAAGCAATCTTGTGCATCCAATAAGTTCATTTGTGTCATTGGATGAACATTAAGGTCATTTTCGTCCTCCCTAGGCTTATTCTTGTCCAATTAGGGTTTTTAAGCAATCTTGTGCATCCAATAAGTTCATTTGTGTCATTGGATGAACATTTAGGTCATTTTCGTCCTCCCTAGGCTTATTCTTGTCCAATTAGGGTTTTTAACCAATCTTGTGCATCCAATAGGTGTGTTTGTGTCATTGGATGAACATTTAGGTCATTTTCGTTCTCCATAGGCTTATTCTTGTCCAATTAGGGCTTTTAACCAATCTTATGCATCCAATAAGTTCATTTGTGTCATTGGATGAACATTTAGGTCATTTTCGTCCACCCTAGGCTTATTCTTGTCCAATTAGGGTTTTTAACCAATCTTGTGCATCCAATAAGTTCATTTGTGTCATTGGATGAACATTTAGGTCATTTTCTTCCTCCCAAGGCTTATTCTTGTCCAATTAGGGTTTTTAACCAATCTTGTGCATCCAATTAGTTAATTTGTGTCATTGGATGAACATTTAGGTCATTTTCGTCCTCCCAAGGCTTATTCTTATCCAATTAGGGTTTTAAGCAATCTTGTGCATCCAATAAGTTCATTTGTGTCATTGGATTAAGATTTAAGTCATTTTCGTCCTCCCTAGGCTTATTCTTGTCCAGTTAGGGTTTTTAACCAATCTTGTGCATCCAATAGGTGTGTTTGTGTCATTGGATGAACATTTAGGTCATTTTCGTCCTCCCAAGTCTTATTCTTGTCCAATTAGGGTTTTAAGCAATCTTGTGCATCCAATAAGTTCATTTGTGTCATTGGATGAACATTTAGGTCATTTTCGTCGTCCCTAGTCTTATTCTTGTCCAATTAGGGTTTTAAGCCAATCTTGTGCATCCAATAGGTGTGTTTGTGTCATTTGATGAACATTTAGGTCATTTACGTCCTCCCAAGGCTTCTTCTTATCCAATTATGGTTTTAAGCAATCTTGTGCATCCAATAAGTTCATTTGTGTCATTGGATTAAGATTTAAGTCATTTTCGTCCTCCCTAGGCTTATTCTTGTCCAGTTAGGGTTTTTAACCAATCTTGTGCATCCAATAGGTGTGTTTGTGTCATTGGATGAACATTTAGGTCATTTTCGTCCTCCCTAGGCTTATTCTTGTCCAATTAAGGTTTTTAACCAATCTTGTGCATCCAATAAGTTCATTTGTGTCATTGGATGAACATTTAGGTCATTTTCGTCCTCCCAAGGCTTATTCTTGTCCAATTAGGGTTTTTAACCAATCTTGTGCATCCAATAAGTTCATTTGTGTCATTGGATGAACATTTAGGTCATTTTCGTCCTCCCTAGGCTTATTCTTATCCAATTAGGGTTTTTAAGCAATCTTGTGCATCCAATAAGTTCATTTGTGTCATTGGATGAACATTTAGGTCATTTTCGTCCTCCCTAGGCTTATTCTTGTTAAATTAGGGTTTCTAACCAATCTTGTGCATCCAATAGGTGTGTTTGTGTCATTGGATGAACATTTAGGTCATTTTCGTCCTCCCTAGTCTTATTCTTGTCCAATTAGGGTTTTAAGCAATCTTGTGCATCCAATAAGTTCATTTGTGTCATTGGATGAACATTTAGGTCATTTTCGTCCTCCCTATGCTTATTCTTGTCCAATTAGGGTTTTTAAGCAATCTTGTGCATCTAATAAGTTCATTTGTGTCATTGGATTAAGATTTAAGTCATTTTCGTCCTCCCTAGGCTTATTCTTGTCCAGTTAGGGTTTTTAACCAATCTTGTGCATCCAATAGGTGTGTTTGTGTCATTGGATGAACATTTAGGTCATTTTCGTCCTCCCTAGGCTTATTCTTGTCCAATTAGGGTTTTTAACCAATCTTGTGCATCCAATAGGTGTGTTTGTGTCATTGGATGAACATTTAGGTCATTTTCGTTCTCCCTAGGCTTATTCTTGTCCAATTAGGGTTTTTAACCAATTTTGTGCATCCAATAAGTTCATTTGTGTCATTGGATGAACATTTAGGTCATTTTAATCCACCCTAGGCTTATTCTTGTCCAATTAGGGTTTTTAACCAATCTTGTGCATCCAATAAGTTCATTTGTGTCATTGGATGAACATTTAGGTCATTTTCGTCCTCCCAAGGCTTATTCTTGTCCAATTAGGGTTTTTAACCAATCTTGTGCATCCAATAAGTTAATTTGTGTCATTGGATGAATATTGAGGTCATTTTCGTCCTCCCTAGGCTTATTCTTGTCCAATTAGGGTTTTTAAGCAATCTTGGGCATCAAATAAGTTCATTTGTGTCATTGGATGAACATTTAGGTCATTTTCGTCCAACCTAGGCTTATTCTTGTCCAATTAGGTTTTTAACCAATCTTGTGCATCCAATAAGTTAATTTGTGTCATTGGATGAACATTTAGGTCATTTTCGTCCTCCCTAGGCTTATTCTTGTCCAATTAGGGTTTTTAACCAATCTTGTGCATCCAATAGGTGTGTTTGTGTCATTGGATGAACATTTAGGTCATTTTCGTTCTCCCTAGGCTTATTCTTGTCCAATTAGGGTTTTTAACCAATTTTGTGCATCCAATAAGTTCATTTGTGTCATTGGATGAACATTTAGGTCATTTTAATCCACCCTAGGCTTATTCTTGTCCAATTAGGGTTTTTAACCAATCTTGTGCATCCAATAAGTTCATTTGTGTCATTGGATGAACATTTAGGTCATTTTCGTCCTCCCAAGGCTTATTCTTGTCCAATTAGGGTTTTTAACCAATCTTGTGCATCCAATAAGTGGATTTGTGTCATTGGATGAACATTTAGGTCGTTTTCGTCCTCCCTAGGCTTATTCTTGTCCAATTAGGGTTTTTAAGCAATCTTGTGCATCAAATAAGTTCATTTGTGTCATTGGATGAACACTTAGGTCATTTTCGTCCACCCTAGGCTTATTCTTGTCCAATTAGGGTTTTTAACCAATCTTGTGCATCCAATAAGTTCATTTGTGTCATTGGATGAACATTTAGGTCATTTTCTTCCTCCCAAGGCTTATTCTTGTCCAATTAGGGTTTTTAACCAATCTTGTGCATCCAATTAGTTAATTTGTTTCATTGGATGAACATTTAGGTCATTTTCGTCCTCCCAAGGCTTATTCTTATCCAATTTGGGTTTTAAGCAATCTTGTGCATCCAATAAGTTCATTTGTGTCATTGGATTAAGATTTAAGTCATTTTCGTCCTCCGTAGCCTTATTCTTGTCCAGTTAGGGTTTTTAACCAGTCTTGTGCATCCAATAGGTGTGTTTGTGTCATTGGATGAACATTTAGGTCTTTTTCTTCCTCCCAAGGCTTATTCTTGTCCAATTAGGGTTTTTAACCAATCTTGTGCATCCAATTAGTTAATTTGTGTCATTGGATGAACATTTAGGTC
>JBBPBR010000635.1:94096-119111 GCA_037974775.1 Cicer pinnatifidum | reverse complement strand
TGTGTCATTGGATGAACATTTTGGTCATTTTCGTCAACCCTAGGCTTATTCTTGTCCAATTAGGGTTTTTAACCAATCTTGTGCATCCAATAAGTTCATTTGTGTCATTGGATGAACATTTAGGTCATTTTCGTCCTCCCAAGGCTTATTCTTGTCCAATTAGGGTTTTTAACCAATCTTGTGCATCCAATAAGTGAATTTGTGTCATTGGATGAACATTTAGGTCATTTTCGTCCACCCTAGGCTTATTCTTGTCCAATTAGGGTTTTTAACCAATCTTGTGCATCCAATAAGTTCATTTGTGTCATTGGATGAACATTTAGGTCATTTTCTTCCTCCCAAGGCTTATTCTTGTCCAATTAGGGTTTTTAACCAATCTTGTGCATCCAATTAGTTAATTTGTGTCATTGGATGAACATTTAGGTCATTTTCGTCCTCCCAAGGCTTATGCTTATCCAATTAGGGTTTTAAGCAATCTTGGGCATCCAATAAGTTCATTTGTGTCATTGGATTAAGATTTAAGTCATTTTCGTCCTCCCTAGGCTTATTCTTGTCCAGTTAGGGTTTTTAACCAATCTTGTGCATCCAATAGGTGTGTTTGTGTCATTGGATGAACATTTAGGTCATTTTCGTCCTCCCTAGGCTTATTCTTGTCCAATTAGGGTTTTTAACCAATCTTGTGCATCCAATAGGTGTGTTTGTGTCATTGGATGAACATTTAGGTCATTTTCGTCCTCCCTAGTCTTATTCTTGTCCAATTAGGGTTTTTAAGCAATCTTGTGCATCCAATAAGTTCATTTGTGTCATTGGATGAACTTTTAGGTCATTTTCGTCCTCCCTAGGCTTATTCTTGTCCAATTTGGGTCTTTAACCAATCTTGTGCATCCAATAGGTGTGTTTGTGTCATTGGATGAACATTTAGGTCATTTTCGTCCTCCCTAGTCTTATTCATGTCCAATTAGGGTTTTAAGCAATCTTGTGCATCCAATAAGTTCATTTGTGTCATTGGATTAAGATTTAAGTCATTTTGGTCCTCCCTAGGCTTATTCTTGTCCAGTTAGGGTTTTTAACCAATCCTGTGCATCCAATAGGTGTGTTTGTGTCATTGGATGAACATTTAGGTCATTTTCGTCCTCCCTAGTCTTATTCATGTCCAATTAGGGTTTTAAGCAATCTTGTGCATCCAATAAGTTCATTTGTGTCATTGGATTAAGATTTAAGTCATTTTCGTCCTCCCTAGGCTTATTCTTGTCCAGTTAGGGTTTTTAACCAATCTTGTGCATCCAATAGGTGTGTTTGTGTCATTGGATGAACATTTAGGTCATTTTCGTCCTCCCTAGTCTTATTCATGTCCAATTAGAGTTTTAAGCAATCTTGTGCATCCAATAAGTTCGTTTGTGTCATTGGATTAAGATTTAAGTCATTTTCGTCCTCCCTAGGCTTATTCTTGTCCAGTTAGGGTTTTTAACCAATCTTGTGCATCCAATAGGTGTGTTTGTGTCATTGGATGAACATTTAGGTCATTTTCGTCCTCCCTAGTCTTATTCATGTCCAATTAGGGTTTTAAGCAATCTTGTGCATCCAATACGTTCATTTGTGTCATTGGATTAAGATTTAAGTCATTTTCGTCCTCCCTAGGCTTATTCTTGTCCAGTTAGGGTTTTTAACCAATCTTGTGCATCCAATAGGTGTGTTTGTCATTGGATGAACATTTAGGTCATTTTCGTCCTCCCTAGGCTTATTCTTGTCCAATTAGGGTTTTTAACCAATCTTGTGCATCCAATAGGTGTGTTTGTGTAATTGGATGAACATTTAGGTCATTTTCGTCCTCCCTAGGCTTATTCTTGTCCAATTTGGGTTTTTAACCAATCTTGTGCATCCAATAAGTTCATTTGTGTTGTTGGATGAACATTTAGGTCATTTTCGTCCACCCTAGGCTTATTCTTGTTCAATTAGGGTTTTTAACTAATCTTGTGCATCCAATAAGTTCATTTGTGTCATTGGATGAACATTTAGGTCATTTTCGTCCTCCCAAGGCTTATTCTTGTCAAATTAGGGTTTTTAACCAATCTTGTGCATCCAATAAGTTAATTTGTGTCATTGGATGAACATTTAGGTCATTTTCGTCCTCCCTAGGCTTATTCTTGTCCAATTAGGGTTTTTAACCAATCTTGTGCATCCAATAGGTGTGTTTGTGTCATTGGATGAACATTTAGGTCATTTTCGTTCTCCCTAGGCTTATTCTTGTCCAATTAGGGTTTTTAACCAATCTTGTGCATCCAATAAGTTCATTTGTGTGATTGGATGAACATTTAGGTCATTTTCGTCCACCCTAGGCTTATTCTTGTCCAATTAAGTTTTTAACCAATCTTGTGCATCCAATAAGTTCATTTGTGTCATTGGATGAACATTTAGGTCATTTTCGTCCTCCCAAGGCTTATTCTTGTCCAATTAGGGTTTTTAACCAATCTTGTGCATCCAATAAGTTCATTTGTGTCATTGGATGAACATTTAGGTCATTTTCGTCCTCCCTAGGCTTATTCTTGTCCAATTAGGGTTTTTAAGCAATCTTGTGCATCCAATAAGTTCATTTGTGTCATTGGATGAACATTTAGGTCATTTTCGTCCTCCCTAGGCTTATTTTGGTGCAATTAGGGATTTTAACCAATCTTGTGCATCCAATAGGTGTGTTTGTGTCATTAGATGAACATTTAGGTCATTTTCATCCTCCCTAGGCTTATTGTTGTCCAACTAGGGTTTCTAACCAATCTTGTGCATCCAATAAGTTAATTTGTGTCATTGGATGAACATTTAGGTCATTTTCGTCCTCCCTAGGCTTATTCTTGTCCAATTAGGGTTTTTAACCAATCTTGTGCATCCAATAAGTTCATTTGTGTCATTGGATGAACATTTAGGTCATTTTCGTCAACCCTAGGCTTATTCTTGTCCAATTAGGGTTTTTAACCAATCTTGTGCATCCAATAGGTGTATTTGTGTCATTGGATGAACATTTAGGTCATTTTCGTCCTCCCTAGGCTTATTCTTGTCCAATTAGGGTTTTTAAGCAATGTTGTGCATCAAATAAGTTCATTTGTGTCATTGGATGAACATTTAGGTCATTTTCGTCCTCCCTAGGCTTATTCTTGTCCAATTAGGGTTTTTAACCAATCTTGTGCATCCAATAGGTGTGTTTGTGTCATTGGATGAACATTTAGGTCATTTTCGTTCTCCCTAGGCTTATTCTTGTCCAATTAGGGTTTTTAACCAATCTTGTGCATCCAATAAGGTCATTTGTGTCATTGGATGAACATTTAGGTCATTTTCATCCTCCCTAGTCTTATTGTTGTCCAATTAGGGTTTTTAACCAATCTTGTGCATCCAATAGGTGTGTTTGTGTCATTAGATGAACATTTAGGTCTTTTCCTCCTCCCTAGGCTTATTGTTGTCCAATTAGGGTTTTTAACCAATCTTGTGCATCCAATAGGTGTGTTTGTGTCATTGGATGAACATTTAGGTCATTTTCGTTCTCCCTAGGCTTATTCTTGTCCAATTAGGGTTTTTAACCAATCTTGTGCATCCAATAGGTTCATTTGTGTCATTGGATGAACATTTAGGTCATTTTCGTCCTCCCTAGGCTTATTCTTGTCCAATTAGGGTTTTCAACCAATCTTGTGCATCCAATAAATTCATTTGTGTCATTGGATGAACATTTAGGTCATTTTCGTCCTCCCTAGGCTTATTCTTGTCCAATTAGGGTTTTTAACCAATCTTGTGCATCCAATAGGTGTGTTTGTGTCATTGGATGAACATTTAGGTCATTTTCGTTCTCCATAGGCTTATTCTTGCCCAATTAGGGTTTTTAACCAATCTTGTGCATCCAATAAGTTCATTTGTGTCATTGGATGAACATTTAGGTCATTTTCGTCCACCCTAGGCTTATTCTTGTCCAATTAGGGTTTTTAACCAATCTTGTGCATCCAATAAGTTCATTTGTGTCATTGGATGAACATTTAGGTCATTTTCGTCCTCCCTAGGCTTATTCTTGTCCAATTTGGGTTTTTAAGCAATCTTGTGCATCCAATAAGTTCATTTGTGTCATTGGATGAACATTTAGGTCATTTTCGTCCTCCCTAGGATTATTCTTGTCCAATTAGGGTTTTTAAGCAATCTTGTGCATCCAATAAGTTCATTTGTGTCATTGGATGAACATTTAGGTCATTTTCGTCCTCCCAAGGCTTATTCTTGTCCAATTAGGGTTTTTAACCAATCTTGTGCATCCAATAAGTTCATTTGTGTCATTGGATGAACATTTAGGTCATTTACGTCCTTCCTAGGCTTATTCTTGTCCAATTAGGGTTTTTAAGCAATCATGTGAATCCAATAAGTTCATTTGTTTCATTGGATGAAAATTTAGGTCATTTTCGTCCTCCATAGGCTTATTCTTGTTCAATTAGGGTTTCTAACCAATCATGTGCATCCAATAGGTGTGTTTGTGTCATTGGATGAACATTTAGGTCATTTTCGTCCTCCCTAGTCTTATTCTTGTCCAATTAGGGTTTTAAGCAATCTTGTGCATCCAATAAGTTCATTTGTGTCATTGGATGAACATTTAGGTTATTTTCGTCCTCACTAGGCTTAGTTTTGTGCAATTAGGGTTTTTAACCAATCTTGTGCATCCAATAGGTGTGTTTGTGTCATTAGATGAACATTGAGGTCATTTTCATCCCCCCTAGGCTTATTGTTGTCCAATTAGGGTTTTTAACCAATCTTGTGCAACCAATAGGTGTGTTTGTGTCATTGGATGAACATTTAGGTCATTTTCGTCCTCCCCAGTCTTATTCTTGTCCAATTAGGGTTTTAAGCCAATCTTGTGCATCCAATAGGTGTGTTTGTGTCATTTGATGAACATTTAGGTCATTTTCGTCCTCCCAAGGCTTATTCTTATCCAATTAGGGTTTTAAGCAATCTTGTGCATCCAATAAGTTCATTTGTGTCATTGGATTAAGATTTAAGTCATCTTCGTCCTCCCTAGGCTTATTCTTGTCCAGTTAGGGTTTTTAACCAATCTTGTGCATCCAATAGGTGTGTTTGTGTCATTGGATGAACATTTAGGTCATTTTCGTCCTCCCTAGGCTTATTCTTGTCCAATTAGGGTTTTTAACCAATCTTGTGCATCCAATAAGTTCATTTGTGTCATTGGATGAACATTTAGGTCATTTTCGTCATCCCTAGGCTTATTCTTGTCCAATTAGGGTTTCTAACCAATCTTGTGCATCCAATAGGTGTGTTTAGTCATTTGATGAACATTTAGGTCATTTTCGTCCTCCCTAGGATTATTCTTGTCCAATTAGTGTTTTTAACCAATCTTGTGCATCCAATAAGTTCATTTGTGTCATTGGATTAACATTTAGGTCATTTTCGTCCTCCCTAGGCTTATTCTTGTCCAATTAGGGTTTCTAACCAATCTAGTGCATCTAATAGGTGTGTTTGTGTCATTGGATGAACATTTAGGTCATTTTCGTCCTCCCTAGGCTTATTCTTGTCCAATTAGGGTTTTTAACCAATCTTGTGCATCCAATAAGTTCATTTGTGTCATTGGATGAACATTTAGGTTATTTTCTTCCTCCCTAGGCTTTTTCTTGTCCAATTAGGGTTTTTAACCAATCTTGTGCATCCAATAAGTTCATTTGTGTCATTGGATTAACATTTAGGTCATTTTCGTCCTCCCTAGGCTTATTCTTGTCCAATTAGGGTTTCTTACAAATATTGTGCATCCATTAGGTGTGTTTGTGTCATTAGATGAACATATAGGTCATTTTCGTCCTCCCTAGGCTTATTCTTGTCCAATTAGGGTTTTTATCCAATCTTGTGCATCCAATAAGTTCATTTGTGTCATTGGATGAACATTTAGGTCATTTTCGTCCTCCCAAGGCATATTCTTGTCCAATTAGGGTTTCTAACCAATCTTGTGAATCCAATAGGTGTGTTTGTGTCATTGGATGAACATTTAGGTCATTTTCGTCCTCCCTAGTCTTATTCTTGTCCAATTAGGGTTTTTAACCAATCTTGTGCATCTAATAAGTTCATTTGTGTCATTGGATGAACATTTAGGTCATTTTCGTCCTCCCTAGGCTTATTCTTGTCCAATTAGGGTTTTTAACCAATCTTGTGCATCCAATAGGTGTGTTTGTGTCATTGGATGAACATTTAGGTCATTTTCGTCCTCCCTAGGCTTATTCTTGTCCAATTAGGGTTTTTAACCAATCTTGTGCATCCAATAAGTTCATTTGTGTCATTGGATTAACATTTAGGTCATTTTTGTCCTTCCTAGGCTTATTCTTGTCCAATTAGGGTTTCTAACCAATCTTGTGCATCCAATAGGTGTCTTTGTGTCATTGGATGAACATTTAGGTCATTTTCGTCCTCCTTAGTCTTATTGTTGTCCAATTAGGGTTTTAACCAATCTTGTGCATCCAATAAGTTCATTTGTGTCATTGGATGAACATTTAGGTCATTTTCGTCCTCCCTAGGCTTATTCTTGTCCAATTAGAGTTTTAACCAATCTTGTGCATCCAATAAGTTCATTTGTGTCATTGGATGAATATTTAGGTCATTTTCGTCCTCCCTAGGCTTATTCTTGTCCAATTAGGGTTTCTAACCAATCTTGTGCATCCAATAGGTGTGTTTGTGACATTGGATGAACATTTAGGTCATTTTCGTCCTCCCTAGGCTTATTCTTGTCCAATTAGGGTTTCTAAACAATCTTGTGCATCCAATAGGTGTGTTTGTGTCATTGGATGAACATTTAGGTCATTTTCGTCCTCCCTAGGCTTATTCTTATCCAATTAGGGTTTTTAACCAATCTTGTGCATCCAATAGGTGTGTTTGTGTCATTGGATGAACATTTAGGTCATTTTCGTTCTCCCATGGCTTATTCTTGTCCAATTAGGGTTTTTAACCAATCTTGTGCATCCAATAAGTTCATTTGTGTCATTGGATGAACATTTAGGTCATTTTCGTCAACCCTAGGCTTATTCTTGTCCAATTAGGGTTTTTAACCAATCTTGTGCATCCAATAAGTTCATTTGTGTCATTGGATGAACATTTAGGTCATTTTCGTCCTCCCAAGGCTTATTCTTGTCCAATTAGGGTTTTTAACCAATCTTGTGCATCCAATAAGTGGATTTGTGTCATTGGATGAACATTTAGGTCGTTTTCGTCCTCCCTAGCCTTATTCTTGTCCAATTAGGGTTTTTAAGCAATCTTGTGCATCAAATAAGTTCATTTGTGTCATTGGATGAACACTTAGGTCATTTTCGTCCACCCTAGGCTTATTCTTGTCCAATTAGGGTTTTTAACCAATCTTGTGCATCCAATAAGTTCATTTGTGTCATTGGATGAACATTTAGGTCATTTTCTTCCTCCCAAGGCTTATTCTTGTCCAATTAGGGTTTTTAACCAATCTTGTGCATCCAATTAGTTAATTTGTGTCATTGGATGAACATTTAGGTCATTTTCGTCCTCCCAAGGCTTATTCTTATCCAATTTGGGTTTTAAGCAATCTTGTGCATCCAATAAGTTCATTTGTGTCATTGGATTAAGATTTAAGTCATTTTCGTCCTCCGTAGCCTTATTCTTGTCCAGTTAGGGTTTTTAACCAGTCTTGTGCATCCAATAGGTGTGTTTGTGTCATTGGATGAACATTTAGGTCTTTTTCTTCCTCCCAAGGCTTATTCTTGTCCAATTAGGGTTTTTAACCAATCTTGTGCATCCAATAAGTGAATTTGTGTCATTGGATGAACATTTAGGTCATTTTCGTCCACCCTAGGCTTATTCTTGTTCAATTAGGGTTTTTAACCAATCTTGTGCATCCAATAAGTTCATTTGTGTCATTGGATGAACATTTAGGTCATTTTCTTCCTCCCAAGGCTTATTCTTGTCCAATTAGGGTTTTTAACCAATCTTGTGCATCCAATTAGTTAATTTGTGTCATTGGATGAACATTTAGGTCATTTTCGTCCTCCCAAGGCTTATGCTTATCCAATTAGGGTTTTAAGCAATCTTGGGCATCCAATAAGTTCATTTGTGTCATTGGATTAAGATTTAAGTCATTTTCGTCCTCCCTAGGCTTATTCTTGTCCAGTTAGGGTTTTTAACCAATCTTGTGCATCCAATAGGTGTGTTTGTGTCATTGGATGAACATTTAGGTCATTTTCGTCCTCCCTAGGCTTATTCTTGTCCAATTAGGGTTTTTAACCAATCTTGTGCATCCAATAGGTGTGTTTGTGTCATTGGATGAACATTTAGGTCATTTTCGTCCTCCCTAGTCTTATTCTTGTCCAATTAGGGTTTTTAAGCAATCTTGTGCATCCAATAAGTTCATTTGTGTCATTGGATGAACTTTTAGGTCATTTTCGTCCTCCCTAGGCTTATTCTTGTCCAATTTGGGTCTTTAACCAATCTTGTGCATCCAATAGGTGTGTTTGTGTCATTGGATGAACATTTAGGTCATTTTCGTCCTCCCTAGTCTTATTCATGTCCAATTAGGGTTTTAAGCAATCTTGTGCATCCAATAAGTTCATTTGTGTCATTGGATTAAGATTTAAGTCATTTTGGTCCTCCCTAGGCTTATTCTTGTCCAGTTAGGGTTTTTAACCAATCCTGTGCATCCAATAGGTGTGTTTGTGTCATTGGATGAACATTTAGGTCATTTTCGTCCTCCCTAGTCTTATTCATGTCCAATTAGGGTTTTAAGCAATCTTGTGCATCCAATAAGTTCATTTGTGTCATTGGATTAAGATTTAAGTCATTTTCGTCCTCCCTAGGCTTATTCTTGTCCAGTTAGGGTTTTTAACCAATCTTGTGCATCCAATAGGTGTGTTTGTGTCATTGGATGAACATTTAGGTCATTTTCGTCCTCCCTAGTCTTATTCATGTCCAATTAGAGTTTTAAGCAATCTTGTGCATCCAATAAGTTCGTTTGTGTCATTGGATTAAGATTTAAGTCATTTTCGTCCTCCCTAGGCTTATTCTTGTCCAGTTAGGGTTTTTAACCAATCTTGTGCATCCAATAGGTGTGTTTGTGTCATTGGATGAACATTTAGGTCATTTTCGTCCTCCCTAGTCTTATTCATGTCCAATTAGGGTTTTAAGCAATCTTGTGCATCCAATACGTTCATTTGTGTCATTGGATTAAGATTTAAGTCATTTTCGTCCTCCCTAGGCTTATTCTTGTCCAGTTAGGGTTTTTAACCAATCTTGTGCATCCAATAGGTGTGTTTGTCATTGGATGAACATTTAGGTCATTTTCGTCCTCCCTAGGCTTATTCTTGTCCAATTAGGGTTTTTAACCAATCTTGTGCATCCAATAGGTGTGTTTGTGTAATTGGATGAACATTTAGGTCATTTTCGTCCTCCCTAGGCTTATTCTTGTCCAATTTGGGTTTTTAACCAATCTTGTGCATCCAATAAGTTCATTTGTGTTGTTGGATGAACATTTAGGTCATTTTCGTCCACCCTAGGCTTATTCTTGTTCAATTAGGGTTTTTAACTAATCTTGTGCATCCAATAAGTTCATTTGTGTCATTGGATGAACATTTAGGTCATTTTCGTCCTCCCAAGGCTTATTCTTGTCAAATTAGGGTTTTTAACCAATCTTGTGCATCCAATAAGTTAATTTGTGTCATTGGATGAACATTTAGGTCATTTTCGTCCTCCCTAGGCTTATTCTTGTCCAATTAGGGTTTTTAACCAATCTTGTGCATCCAATAGGTGTGTTTGTGTCATTGGATGAACATTTAGGTCATTTTCGTTCTCCCTAGGCTTATTCTTGTCCAATTAGGGTTTTTAACCAATCTTGTGCATCCAATAAGTTCATTTGTGTGATTGGATGAACATTTAGGTCATTTTCGTCCACCCTAGGCTTATTCTTGTCCAATTAAGTTTTTAACCAATCTTGTGCATCCAATAAGTTCATTTGTGTCATTGGATGAACATTTAGGTCATTTTCGTCCTCCCAAGGCTTATTCTTGTCCAATTAGGGTTTTTAACCAATCTTGTGCATCCAATAAGTTCATTTGTGTCATTGGATGAACATTTAGGTCATTTTCGTCCTCCCTAGGCTTATTCTTGTCCAATTAGGGTTTTTAAGCAATCTTGTGCATCCAATAAGTTCATTTGTGTCATTGGATGAACATTTAGGTCATTTTCGTCCTCCCTAGGCTTATTTTGGTGCAATTAGGGATTTTAACCAATCTTGTGCATCCAATAGGTGTGTTTGTGTCATTAGATGAACATTTAGGTCATTTTCATCCTCCCTAGGCTTATTGTTGTCCAACTAGGGTTTCTAACCAATCTTGTGCATCCAATAAGTTAATTTGTGTCATTGGATGAACATTTAGGTCATTTTCGTCCTCCCTAGGCTTATTCTTGTCCAATTAGGGTTTTTAACCAATCTTGTGCATCCAATAAGTTCATTTGTGTCATTGGATGAACATTTAAGTCATTTTCGTCCTCCCTAAGCTTATTCTTGTCCAATTTGGGTTTCTAAACAATCTTGTGCATCCAATAGGTGTGTTTGTGTCATTGGATGAACATTTAGGTCATTTTCGTCCTCCCTAGGCTTATTCTTGTCCAATTAGGGTTTTTAACCAATCTTGTGCATCCAATAGGTGTGTTTGTGTCATTGGATGAACATTTAGGTCATTTTCGTCCTCCCTAGGCTTAGTCTTGTCCAATTAGGGTTTCTAACCAATCTTGTGCATCCAATAGGTGTATTTGTGTCATTGGATGAACATTTAGGTCATTTTCGTCCTCCCTAGGCTTATTGTTGTCCAATTAGGGTTTTTAACCAATCTTCTGCATCCAATAAGTTCATTTGTGTCATTGGATAAACATTTAGGTCATTTTCGTCCACCCTAGGCGTATTCTTGTCCAATTAGGGTTTTTAACCAATCTTGTGCATCCAATAAGTTCATTTGTGTCATTGGATGAACATTTAGGTCATTTTCGTCCTCCCAAGGCTTATTCTTGTCCAATTAGGGTTTTTAACCAATCTTGTGCATCCAATAGGTGTGTTTGTGTCATTGGATGAACATTTAGGTCATTTTCGTCCTCCCTAGGCTTATTATTGTCCAATTAGGGTTTTTAAGCAATCTTTTGCATCCAATAGGTGTGTTTGTGTCATTGGATGAACATTTAGGTCAGTTTCGTCCTCCCTAGGCTTATTCTTGTCCAATTAGGGTTTCTAACGAATCTTGTGCATCCAATAGGTGTATTTGTGTCATTGGATGAACATTTAGGTCATTTTCGTCCTCCCTAGGCTTATTCTTGTCCAATTAGGGTTTTTAAGCAATCTTGTGCATCCAATAAGTTCATTTGTCTCATTGGATGAACATTTAGGTCATTTTCGTCCTCCCTAGGCATATTCTTGTCTTATAAAGGTTTTTAAGCAATCTTGTGCATCTAGTAAGTTCATTTGTGTCATTGGATGAACATTTAGGTCATTTTCGTCCTCCCTAGGCTTATTCTTGTCCAATTAGGGTTTTTAACCAATCTTGTGCATCCAATAGGTGTGTTTGTGTCATTGGATGAACATTTAGGTCATTTTCGTTCTCCCTAGGCTTATTCTTGTCCAATTAGGGTTTTTAAGCAATCTTGTGCATCAAATAAGTGCATTTGTGTCATTGGATGAACATTTAGGTCATTTTCGTCCTCCCAAGGCTTATTCTTGTCCAATTAGGGTTTTTAACCAATCTTGTGCATCCAATAGGTGTGTTTGTGTCATTGGATGAACATTTAGGTCATTTTCGTTCTCCCTAGGCTTATTCTTGTCCAATTAGGGTTTTTAACCAATTTTGTGCATCCAATAAGTTCATTTGTGTCATTGGATGAACATTTAGGTCATTTTAATCCACCCTAGGCTTATTCTTGTCCAATTAGGGTTTTTAACCAATCTTGTGCATCCAATAAGTTCATTTGTGTCATTGGATGAACATTTAGGTCATTTTCGTCCTCCCAAGGCTTATTCTTGTCCAATTAGGGTTTTTAAGCAATCTTGTGCATCAAATAATTTCATTTGTGTCATTGGATGAACATTTAGGTCATTTTCGTCCACCCTAGGCTTATTCTTGTCCAATTAGGGTTTTTAACCAATCTTGTGCATCCAATAAGTTCATTTGTGTCATTGGATGAACATTTAGGTCATTTTCGTCCTCCCTAGGCTTATTCTAGTCCAATTAGGGTTTTTAACCAATCTTGTGCATCCAATAAGTTCATTTGTGTCATTGGATAAACATTTAGGTCATTTTCGTCCACCCTAGGCTTATTCTTGTCCAATTAGGGTTTTTAACCAATCTTGTGCATCCAATAAGTTCATTTGTGTCATTGGATGAACATTTAGGTCATTTTCGTCCTCCCAAGGCTTATTCTTGTCCAATTAGGGTTTTTATCCAATCTTGTGTATCCAATAGGTGTGTTTGTGTCATTGGATGAACATTTAGGTCATTTTCGTCCTCCCTAGGCTTATTCTTGTCCAATTAGGGTTTCTAACCAATCTTGTGCATCCAATAGGTGTATTTGTGTCATTGGATGAACATTTAGGTCATTTTCGTCCTCTCTAGGCTTATTCTTGTCCAATTAGGGTTTTTAACCAATCTTGTGCATCCAATAGGTGTGTTTGTGTCATTGGATGAACATTTAGGTCATTTTCGTTCTCCCTAGGCTTATTCTTGTCCAATTAGGGTTTTTAACCAATCTTGTGCATCCAATAAGTTCATTTGTGTCATTGGATGAACATTTAGGTCATTTTCATCCTCCCTAGGCTTATTGTTGTCCAATTAGGGTTTTTAACCAATCTTGTGCATCCAATAGGTGTGTTTGTGTCATTAGATGAACATTTAGGTCTTTTCCTCCTCCCTAGGCTTATTGTTGTCCAATTAGGGTTTTTAACCAATCTTGTGCATTCAATAGGTGTGTTTGTGTCATTTGATGAACATTTAGGTCATTTTCATCCTCCCAAGGTTTATTCTTATGCAATTAGGGTTTTAAGCAATCTTGTGCATCCAATAAGTTCATTTGTGTCATTGGATTAAGATTTAAGTCATTTTCGTCCTCCCTAGGCTTATTCTTGTCCAGTTAGGGTTTTTTCCCAATCTTGTGCATCCAATAGGTGTGTTTGTGTCATTGGATGAACATTTAGGTCATTTTCGTCCTCCCTAGGCTTATTCTTGTCCAATTGGTGTTTTTAACCAATCTTGTGCATCCAATAGGTGTGTTTGTGTCATTGGATGAACATTTAGGTCATTTTCGTTCTCCCTAGGCTTATTCTTGTCCAATTAGGGTTTTTAACCAATCTTGTGCATCCAATAAGTTCATTTGTGTCATTGGATGAACATTTAGGTCATTTTCGTCCACCCTAGGCTTATTCTTGTCCAATTAGGGTTTTTAACCAATCTTGTGCATCCAATAAGTTCATTTGTGTCCTTGGATGAACATTTAGGTCATTTTCGTCCTCCCTAGGCTTATTCTTGTCCAATTAAGTTTTTTAACCAATCTTGTGCATCCAATAAGTTCATTTGTGTCATTGGATGAACATTTAGGTCATTTTCGTCCACCCAAGGCTTATTCTTGTCCAATTAGGGTTTTTAACCAATCTTGTGCATCCAATAAGTTCATTTGTGTCATTGGATGACCATTTAGGTCATTTTCGTCCACCCAAGGCTAATTCTTGTCCAATTAGGGTTTTTAACCAATCTTGTGCATCCAATAAGTTCATTTGTGTCATTTGATGAACATTTAGGTCATTTTCGTCCTCCCTAGGCTTATTCTTGTCCAATTAGGGTTTTTAAGCAATCTTGTGCATCCAATAAGTTCATTTGTGTCATTGGATGAACATTTAGGTCATTTTCGTTCTGTCTAGGCTAATTCTTGTCCAATTAGGGTTTTTAACAATTCTTGTGCATCCAATAAGTTCATTTGTGTCATTGGATAAACATTTAGGTCACTTTCGTCCACCCTAGGCTTATTCTTGTCCAATTAGCGTTTTTAAGCAATCTTGTGCATCCAATAAGTTCATTTGTGTCATTGGATGAACATTTAGGTCATTTTCGTCCACCCAAGGCTAATTCTTGTCCAATTAGGGTTTTTAACCAATCTTGTGCATCCAATAAGTTCATTTGTGTCATTGGATAAACATTTATGTCATTTTCGTCCTCCCTAGGCTTATTCTTGTCCAATTAGGGTTTTTAACCAATCTTGTGCGTCCAATAGGTTCATTTGTGTCATTGGATGAACATTTAGGTCATTTTCGTCCTCCCAAGGCTTATTCTTGTCCAATTAGGGTTTTTAACCAATCTTGTGCATCCAATAAGTTCATTTGTGTCATTGGATGAACATTTAGGTCATTTTCGTCCTCCCTAGGCATAGTCTTGTCCAATTAGGGTTTTTAAGCAATCTTGTGCATCCAATAGGTGTGTTTGTGTCATTGGATGAACATTTAGGTCATTTTCGTCCTCCCTAGGCTTATTCTTGTCCAATTAGGGTTTTTAACCAATCTTGTGCATCCAATATGTGTGTTTGTGTCATTGGATGAACATTTAGGTCATTTTCGTTCTCCATAGGCTTATTCTTGTCCAATTAGGGCTTTTAACCAATCTTATGCATCCAATAAGTTCATTTGTGTCATTGGATGAACATTTAGGTCATTTTCGTCCTCCCTAGGCTTATTCTTGTCCAATTAGGGTTTTTAACCAATCTTGTGCATCCAATAAGTTCATTTGTGTCATTGGATGAACATTTAGGTCATTTTCGTCCTCCCAAGGCTTATTCTTGTCCAATTACGGTTTTTAACCAATCTTGTGCATCCAATAAGTTAATTTGTGTCGTTGGATGAACATTTAGGTCATTTTCGTCCTCCCTAGGCTTATTCTTGTCCAATTAGGGTTTTTAACCAATCTTGTGCATCCAATAGGTGTGTTTGTGTCATTGGATGAACATTTAGGTCATTTTCGTTCTCCATAGGCTTATTCTTGTCCAATTAGGGTTTTTAACCAATCTTATGTATCCAATAAGTTCATTTGTGTCATTGGATGAACATTTAGGTCATTTTCGTCCTCCTTAGGCTTATTCTTGTTCAATTAGGGTTTTTAACCAATCTTGTGCATCCAATAAGTTCATTTGTGTCATTGGATGAACATTTAGGTCATTTTAGTCCTCCCAAGGCTTATTCTTGTCCAATTACGGTTTTTAACCAATCTTGTGCATCCAATAAGTTAATTTGTGTCGTTGGATGAACATTTAGGTCATTTTCGTCCTCCCTAGGCTTATTCTTGTCCAATTAGGGTTTTTAACCAATCTTGTGCATCCAATAGGTGTGTTTGTGTCATTGGATGAACATTTAGGTCATTTTCGTTCTCCCAAGGCTTATTCTTGTCTAATTAGGGTTTTTAACCAATCTTGTGCATCCAATAGGTGTGTTTGTGTCATTCGATGAACATATAGGTCATTTTCGTCCTCCCTAGGCTTATTCTTGTCCAATTAGGGTTTCTAACCAATCTTGTGCATCCAATAGGTGTATTTGTGTCATTGGATGAACATTTAGGTCATTTTCGTCCTCCCTAGGCTTATTCTTGTCCAATTAGGGTTTTTAACCAATCTTGTGCATCCAATAGGTGTGTTTGTGTCATTGGATGAACATTTAGGTCAGTTTCGTCCTCCCTAGGTTTATTCTTGTCCAATTAGGGTTTCTAACGAATCTTGTGCATCCAATAGGTGTATTTGTGTCATTGGATGAACATTTAGGTCATTTTCGTCCTCCCTAGGCTTATTCTTGTCTAATTAGGGTTTTTAAGCAATCTTGTGCATCCAATAAGTTCATTTGTGTTATTGGATGAACATTTAGGTCATTTTCGTTCTCCCTAGGCTTATTCTTGTCCAATTAGGGTTTCTAACCAATCTTGTGCATCCAATAGGTGTATTTGTGTCATTGGATGAACATTTAGGTCATTTTCGTCCTCCCTAGGCTTATTCTTGTCTAATTAGGGTTTTTAAGCAATCTTGTGCATCCAATAAGTTCATTTGTGTCATTGGATGAACATTTAGGTCATTTTCGTCCTCCCAAGGCTTATTCTTGTCCAATTAGGGTTTTTAACCAATCTTGTGCATCCAATTAGTTAATTTGTGTCATTGGATGAACATTTAGGTCATTTTCGTCCTCCCAAGGCTTATTCTTATCCAATTAGGGTTTTAAGCAATGTTGTGCATCCAATAAGTTCATTTGGGTCATTGGATTAAGATTTAAGTCATTTTCGTCCTCCATAGGCTAATTCTTGTCCAGTTAGGGTTTTTAAGCAGTCTTGTGCATCCAATAGGTGTGTTTGTGTCATTGGATGAACATTTAGGTCATTTTCGTCCTCCCTAGGCTTATTCTTGTTCAATTAGGGTTTCTAACCAATCTTGTACATCCAATAGGCGTATTTGTGTCATTGGAGGAACATTAAGGTCATTTCGTCCTCCCTAGTCTTATTCTTGTCCAATTAGGGTTTTTAACCAATCTTGTGCATCCAATAACTTCATTTGTGTCATTGGATGAACATTTAGGTCATTTTCGTCCTCCCTAGGCTTATTCTTGTCCGATTAGGGTTTTTAAGCAATCTTGTGCATCCAATAAGTTCATTTGTGTCATTGGATGAACATTTAGGTCATTTTCGTCCTCCCTAGTCTTATTCTTGTTTAATTAGGGTTTCTAACCAATCTTGTGCATCCAATAGGTGTGTTTGTGTCATTGGATGAACATTTAGGTCATTTTCGTCCTCCCTAGTCTTATTCTTGTCCAATTAGGGTTTTAAGCAATCTTGTGCATCCAATAAGTTCATTTGTGTCATTGGATGAACATTTAGGTCATTTTCGTCCTCCCTAAGCTTATTTTGGTGCAATTATGGTTTTTAACCAATCTTGTGCATCCAATAGCTGTGTTTGGGTCATTAGATGAACATTTAGGTCATTTTCATCCTCCCTAGGCTTATTGTTGTCCAATAAGGGTTTTTAACCAATCTTGTGCATCCAATAGGTGTGTTTGTGTCATTAGATGAACAATTAGGTCATTTTCGTCCACCCTAGGCTTATTCTTGTCCAATTAGGGTTTTTAACCAATCTTGTGCATCCAATAAGTTCATTTGTGTCATCGGATGAACATTTAGGTCATTTTTGTCCACCCTAGGCTTATTCTTGTCCAATTAGGGTTTTTAACCAATCTTGTGCATCCAATAAGTTCATTTGTGTCATTGGATGAACATTTAGGTCATTTTCGTCCTCCCAAGGCTTATTCTTGACCAATTAGGGTTTTTAACCTATCTTGTGCATCCAATAAGTTAATTTGTGTCATTGGATGAACATTTAGGTCATTTTCGTCCTCCCTAGGCTTATTCTTGTCCAATTAGGGTTTTTAAGCAATCTTGTGCATCAAATAATTTTTATTTGTGTCGTTGGATGAACATTTAGGTCATTTTCGTCCACCCTAGGCTTATTCTTGTCCAATTAGGGTTTTTAACCAATCTTGTGCATCCAATAAGTTCATTTGTGTCATTGGATGAACATTTAGGTCATTTTCGTCCTCCCAAGGCTTATTCTTGTCCAATTAGGGTTTTTAAGCAATCTTGTGCATCCAATAAGTACATTTGTGTCATTGGATGAACATTTAGGTCATTTTCGTCCTCCCAAGGCTTATTCTTGTCCAATTAGGGTTTTTAACCAATCTTGTGCATCCAATTAGTTAATTTGTGTCATTGGATGAACATTTAGGTCATTTTCGTCCTCCCAAGGCTTATTCTTATCCAATTAGGGTTTTAAGCAATCTTGTGCATCCAATAAGTTCATTTGGGTCATTGGATTAAGATTTAAGTCATTTTCGTCCTCCATAGGCTAATTCTTGTCCAGTTAGGGTTTTTAAGCAGTCTTGTGCATCCAATAGGTGTGTTTGTGTCGTTGGATGAACATTTAGGTCATTTTCGTCCTCCCTAGGCTTATTCTTGTCCAATTACGGTTTTAAGCAATCTTGTGCATCCAATAAGTTCATTTGTGTCATTGGATGAACATTTAGGTCATTTTCGTCCTCCCTAGGCTTATTCTTGTCCAATTAGGGTTTTTAAGCAATCTTGTGCATCCAATAAGTTCATTTGTGTCATTGGATGAACATTTAGATCATTTTCGTCCTCCCTAGTCTTATTCTTGTTTAATTAGGGTTTCTAACCAATCTTGTGCATCCAATAGGTGTGTTTGTGTCATTGGATGAACATTTAGGTCATTTTCGTCCTCCCTAGTCTTATTCTTGTCCAATTAGGGTTTTAAGCAATCTTGTGCATCCAATAAGTTCATTTGTGTCATTGGATGAACATTTAGGTCATTTTCGTCCTCCCTAAGCTTATTTTGGTGCAATTAGGGTTTTTAACCAATCTTGTGCATCCAATAGCTGTGTTTGTGTCATTAGATGAACATTTAGGTCATTTTCATCCTCCCTAGGCTTATTGTTGTCCAATTAGGGTTTTTAACCAATCTTGTGCATCCAATAGGTGTGTTTGTGTCATTAGATGAACATTTAGGTCATTTTCATCCTCCCTAGGCTTATTGTTGTCCAATTAGGGTTTTTAACCAATCTTGTGCATCCAATAGTTGTGTTTGTGTCATTGGATGAACATTTAGGTCATTTTCATCCTCCCTAGTCTTATTCTTGTCCAATTAGGGTTTTAAGCCAATCTTGTGCATCCAATAGGTGTGTTTGTGTCATTCGATGAACATTTAGGTCATTTTCATCCTCCCTAGGCTTATTGTTGTCCAATTAGGGTTTTTAACCAATCTTGTGCATCCAATAGGTGTGTTTGTGTCATTGAATGAACATTTAGGTCTTTATCGTCCTCCCTAGTCTTATTCTTGTCCAATTAGGGTTTTAAGCCAATCTTGTGCATCCAATAGGTGTGTTTGTGTCATTGGATGAACATTTAGGTCATTTTCGTCTTCCCAAGGCTTATTCTTATCCAATTAGGGTTTTAAGCAATCTTGTGCATCCAATAAGTTCATTTGTGTCATTGGATGAACATTTAGGTCATTTTCGTCCTCCTTAGGCTTATTCTTGTTCAATTAGGGTTTCTTACCAATCTTGTGCATCCAATAGGTTTGTTTGTGTCATTGGATGAACATTTAGGTCATTTTCGTCCTCCCTAGTCTTATTCTTGTCCAATTAGGGTTTTAAGCAATCTTGTGCATCCAATAGGTGTGTTTGTGTCATTGGATGAACATTTAGGTCATTTTCGTCCTCCCTAGTCTTATTCTTGTCCAATTAGGGTTTTAAGCAATCTTGTGCATCCAATAGGTGTGTTTGTGTCATTGGATGAACATTTAGGTCATTTTCGTCCTCCTTAGGCTTATTCTTGTTCAATTAGGGTTTCTAACCAATCTTGTGCATCCAATAGGTGTGTTTGTGTCATTGGATGAACATTTAGGTCATTTTAATCCTCCCTAGGCTTATTGTTGTCTAATTAGGGTTTTTAACCAATCTTGTGCATCCAATAGGTGTGTTTGTGTCATTAGATGAACATTTAGGTCATTTTCCTCCTCCCTAGGCTTATTGTTGTCCAATTAGGGTTTTTAACCAATCTGGTGCATCCAATAGGTGTGTTTGTGTCATTGGATGAACATTTAGGTCATTTTCGTCCTCCCTAGTCTTATTCTTGTCCAATTAGGGTTTTAAGCAATCTTGTGCATCCAATAGGTGTGTTTGTGTCATTGGATGAACATTTAGGTCATTTTCGTCCTCCTTAGGCTTATTCTTGTTCAATTAGGGTTTCTAACCAATCTTGTGCATCCAATAGGTGTGTTTGTGTCATTGGATGAACATTTTGGTCATTTTCGTCCTCCCTAGTCTTATTCTTGTCCAATTAGGTTTTTAAGCAATCTTGTGCATCCAATAAGTTCATTTGTGTCATTGGATGAACATTTAGGTCATTTTCGTCCTCCCTAGGCTTAGTTTTGTGCAATTAGGGTTTTTAACCAATCTTGTGCATCCAATAGGTGTGTTTGTGTCATTAGATGAACATTTAGGTCATTTTCATCCTCCCTAGGCTTATTCTTGTCCAATTAGGGTTTTTAACCAATCTTGTGCATCCAATAAGTTCATTTGTGTCATTGGATGAACATTTAGGTCATTTTCGTCCACCCTAGGCTTATTCTTGTTCAATTAGGGTTTCTAACCAATCTTGTGCATCCAATAGGTGTGTTTGTGTCATTGGATGAACATTTAGGTAATTTTCGTCCTCCCTAGTCTTATTCTTGTCCAATTAGGTTTTTAACCAATCTTGTGCATCCAATAAGTTCATTTGTGTCATTGGATGAACATTTAGGTCATTTTCGTCCTCCCTAGGCTTAGTTTTGTGCAATTAGGGTTTTTAACCAATCTTGTGCATCCAATAGGTGTGTTTGTGTCATTAGATGAACATTTAGGTCATTTTCATCCTCCCTAGGCTTATTCTTGTCCAATTAGGGTTTTTAACCAATCTTGTGCATCCAATAGGTGTGTTTGTGTCATTGGATGAACATTTAGGTCATTTTCGCCCTCCCTAGTCTTAATCTTGTCCAATTAGGGTTTTAAGCAATCTTATGCATCCAATAAGTTCATTTGTGTCATTGGATTAAGAATTAAGTCATTTTCGCCCTCCCTAGGCTTATTCTTGTTCAATTAGGGTTTTTAACCAATCTTGTGCATCCAATAGGTGTGTTTGTGTCATTGGATGAACATTTAGGTCATTTTCGTCCTCCCTAGACTTATTCTTGTCCAATTAGGATTTTAAGCAATCTTGTGCATCCAATAAGTTCATTTGTGTCATTGGATGAACATTTAGGTCATTTTCGTCCTCCCTAGGCTTATTCTTGTCCAATTAGGGTTTTTAAGCAATCTTGTGCATCCAATAAGTTTATTTGTGTCATTGGATGAGCATTTAGGTCATTTTCGTCCTCCATAGGCTTATTCTTGTCCAATTAGGGTTTTTAAACAATCTTGTGCATCCAATAAGTTCATTTGTGTCATTGGATGAACATTTAGGTCATTTTCGTCCTCCCAAGGCTTATTCTTGTCCAATTAGGGTTTTTAACCAATCTTGTGCATCCAATAAGTTCATTTGTGTCATTGGATGAACATTTAGGTCATTTTCGTCCTCCCTAGGCTTATTCTTGTCCAATTAGGGTTTTTAAGAAATCTTGTGAATTCAATAAGTTCATTTGTTTCATTGGATGAACATTTAGGTCATTTTCGTCCTCCCTAGGCTTATTCTTGTTCAATTAGGGTTTCTAACCAATCTTGTGCATCCAATAGGTGTGTTTGTGTCATTGGATGAACATTTAGGTCATTTTCGTCGTCCCTAGTCTTATTCTTGTTCAATTAGGGTTTTAAGCAATCTTTTGCATCCAATAAGTTCATTTGTGTCATTGGATGAACATTTAGGTCATTTTCGTCCTCCCAAGGCTTATTCTTGTCCAATTAGGGTTTTTAACCAATCTTGTGCATCCAATAAGTTCATTTGTGTCATTGGATGAACATTTAGGTCATTTTCGTCCTCCCTAGGCTTATTCTTGTCCAATTAGGGTTTTTAAGAAATCTTGTGAATTCAATAAGTTCATTTGTTTCATTGGATGAACATTTAGGTCATTTTCGTCCTCCCTAGGCTTATTCTTGTCCAATTAGGGTTTCTAACCAATCTTGTGCATCCAATAAGTTCATTTGTGTCATTGGATGAACATTTAGGTCATTTTCGTCCTCCCTAGGCTTATTCTTATCCAATTAGGGTTTTTAACCAATCTTGTGCATCCAATAGGTGTGTTTGTGTCATTGGATGAACATTTAGGTCATTTTCGTTCTCCCATGGCTTATTCTTGTCCAATTAGGGTTTTTAACCAATCTTGTGCATCCAATAAGTTCATTTGTGTCATTGGATGAACATTTAGGTCATTTTCGTCCTCCCTAGGCTTATTCTTGTCCAATTAGGGTTTTTAACCAATCTTGTGCATACGATAGGTGTATTTGTGTCATTGGATGAACATTTAGGTCATTTTCGTCCTCCCTAGGCTTATTCTTGTCCAATTAGGGTTTTTAACCAATCTTGTGCATCCAATAGGTGTGTTTGTGTCATTGGATGAACATTTAGGTCATTTTCGTCCTCCCTAGGCTTATTCTTGTCCAATTAGGGTTTTTAACCAATCTTGTGCATCCAATAGGTGTATTTGGGTCATTGGATGAACATTTAGGTCATTTTCGTCCTCCCTAGGCTTATTCTTGTCCAATTAGGGTTTTTAACCAATCTTGTGCATCCAATAAGTTCATTTGTGTCATTGGATGAACATTTAGGTCATTTTCGTCCTCCCTAGGCTTATTCTTGTCCAATTAGGGTTTTTATCTAATCTTGTGCATCCAATAAGTTCATTTGTGTCATTGGATGAACATTTAGGTCATTTTCGTCCTCCCTAGTCTTATTCTTGTCCAATTAGGGTTTTTATGCAATCTTGTGCATCCAATAGGTGTGTTTGTGTCATTGGATAAACATTTAGGTCATTTTCGTCCTCCCTAGGCTTATTCTTGTCCAATTAGGGTTTTTAACCAATCTTGTGCATCCAATAAGTTCATTTGTGTCATTGGATGAACATTTAGGTCATTTTCGTCCTCCCTAGGCTTATTCTTGTCCAATTAGGGTTTTTAACCAATCTTGTGCATCCAATAAGTTCATTTGTGTTATTGGATGAACATTTAGGTCATTTTCGTCCTCCATAGGCTTATTCTTGTCCAATTAGGGTTTTCAACCAATCTTGTGCATCCAATAAGTTCATTTGTGTCATTGGATGAACATTTAGGTCATTTTCGTCCTCCCTAGTCTTATTCTTGTCCAATTAGGGTTTTTATACAATCTTGTGCATCCAATAGGTGTGTTTGTGTCATTGGACGAACATTTAGGTCATTTTCGTCCTCCCTAAGCTTATTCTTGTCCAATTAGGGTTTTTTTTACCAATCTTGTGCATCCAATAAGTTCATTTGTGTCATTGGATGAACATTTAGGTCATTTTCGTCCACCCTAGGCTTATTCTTGTCCAATTAGGGTTTTTAACCAATCTTGTGCATCCAATAAGTTCATTTGTGTCATTGGATGAACATTTAGGTCATTTTCTTCCTCCCTAGGCTTATTCTTGTCCAATTAGGGTTTTTAAGCAATCTTGTGCATCCAATAAGTTCATTTGTGTCACTGGATGAACATTTAGGTCATTTTCGTCCTCCCTAGGCTTATTCTTGTCCAATTAAGGTTTTTAACCAATCTTGTGCATCCAATAAGTTCATTTGTGTCATTGGATGAACATTTAGGTCATTTTCGTCCTCCCAAGGCTTATTCTTGTCCAATTAGGGTTTTTAACCAATCTTGTGCATCCAATAAGTTCATTTGTGTCATTGGATGAACATTTAGGTCATTTTCGTCCTCCCTAGGCTTATTCTTATCCAATTAGGGTTTTTAAGCAATCTTGTGCATCCAATAAGTTCATTTGTGTCATTGGATGAACATTTAGGTCATTTTCGTCCTCCCTAGGCTTATTCTTGTTAAATTAGGGTTTCTAACCAATCTTGTGCATCCAATAGGTGTGTTTGTGTCATTGGATGAACATTTAGGTCATTTTCGTCCTCCCTAGTCTTATTCTTGTCCAATTAGGGTTTTAAGCAATCTTGTGCATCCAATAAGTTCATTTGTGTCATTGGATGAACATTTAGGTCATTTTCGTCCTCCCTATGCTTATTCTTGTCCAATTAGGGTTTTTAAGCAATCTTGTGCATCTAATAAGTTCATTTGTGTCATTGGATTAAGATTTAAGTCATTTTCGTCCTCCCTAGGCTTATTCTTGTCCAGTTAGGGTTTTTAACCAATCTTGTGCATCCAATAGGTGTGTTTGTGTCATTGGATGAACATTTAGGTCATTTTCGTCCTCCCTAGGCTTATTCTTGTCCAATTAGGGTTTTTAACCAATCTTGTGCATCCAATAGGTGTGTTTGTGTCATTGGATGAACATTTAGGTCATTTTCGTTCTCCCTAGGCTTATTCTTGTCCAATTAGGGTTTTTAACCAATTTTGTGCATCCAATAAGTTCATTTGTGTCATTGGATGAACATTTAGGTCATTTTAATCCACCCTAGGCTTATTCTTGTCCAATTAGGGTTTTTAACCAATCTTGTGCATCCAATAAGTTCATTTGTGTCATTGGATGAACATTTAGGTCATTTTCGTCCTCCCAAGGCTTATTCTTGTCCAATTAGGGTTTTTAACCAATCTTGTGCATCCAATAAGTTAATTTGTGTCATTGGATGAATATTGAGGTCATTTTCGTCCTCCCTAGGCTTATTCTTGTCCAATTAGGGTTTTTAAGCAATCTTGGGCATCAAATAAGTTCATTTGTGTCATTGGATGAACATTTAGGTCATTTTCGTCCAACCTAGGCTTATTCTTGTCCAATTAGGTTTTTAACCAATCTTGTGCATCCAATAAGTTAATTTGTGTCATTGGATGAACATTTAGGTCATTTTCGTCCTCCCTAGGCTTATTCTTGTCCAATTAGGGTTTTTAACCAATCTTGTGCATCCAATAGGTGTGTTTGTGTCATTGGATGAACATTTAGGTCATTTTCGTTCTCCCTAGGCTTATTCTTGTCCAATTAGGGTTTTTAACCAATTTTGTGCATCCAATAAGTTCATTTGTGTCATTGGATGAACATTTAGGTCATTTTAATCCACCCTAGGCTTATTCTTGTCCAATTAGGGTTTTTAACCAATCTTGTGCATCCAATAAGTTCATTTGTGTCATTGGATGAACATTTAGGTCATTTTCGTCCTCCCAAGGCTTATTCTTGTCCAATTAGGGTTTTTAACCTATCTTGTGCATCCAATAAGTTAATTTGTGTCATTGGATGAACATTTAGGTCATTTTCGTCCTCCCTAGGCTTATTCTTG
>JBBPBR010000635.1:80639-93747 GCA_037974775.1 Cicer pinnatifidum | reverse complement strand
GTGTCATTGGATGAACATTTAGGTCATTTTCGTCCTCCTTAGGCTTATTCTTGTCCAATTAGGGTTTTTAAGCAATCTTGTGCATCCAATAAGTTCATTTGTGTCATTGGATGAACATTTAGGTCATTTTCGTCCTCCCAAGGCTTATTCTTGTCCAATTAGGGTTTTTAACCAATCTTGTGCATCCAATTAGTTAATTTGTGTCATTGGATGAACATTTAGGTCATTTTCGTCCTCCCAAGGCTTATTCTTATCCAATTAGGGTTTTAAGCAATCTTGTGCATCCAATAAGTTCATTTGGGTCATTGGATTAAGATTTAAGTCATTTTCGTCCTCCATAGGCTAATTCTTGTCCAGTTAGGGTTTTTAACCAGTCTTGTGCATCCAATAGGTGTGTTTGTGTCATTGGATGAACATATAGGTCATTTTCGTCCTCCCTAGGCTTATTCTTGTTCAATTAGGGTTTCTAACCAATCTTGTACATCCAATAGGCGTATTTGTGTCATTGGAGGAACATTAAGGTCATTTCGTCCTCCCTAGTCTTATTCTTGTCCAATTAGGGTTTTTAACCAATCTTGTGCATCCAATATCTTCATTTGTGTCATTGGATGAACATTTAGGTCATTTTCGTCCTCCCTAGGCTTATTCTTGTCCGATTAGGGTTTTTAAGCAATCTTGTGCATCCAATAAGTTCATTTGTGTCATTGGATGAACATTTAGGTCATTTTCGTCCTCCCTAGTCTTATTCTTGTTTAATTAGGGTTTCTAACCAATCTTGTGCATCCAATAGGTGTGTTTGTGTCATTGGATGAACATTTAGGTCATTTTCGTCCTCCCTAGTCTTATTCTTGTCCAATTAGGGTTTTAAGCAATCTTGTGCATCCAATAAGTTCATTTGTGTCATTACATGAACATTTATGTCATTTTTCGTCCTCCCTAGGCTTATTCTTGTCCAATTAGGGTTTTTAACCAATCTTGTGCATCCAATAAGTTCATTTGTGTCATTGGATGAACATTTAGGTCATTTTCGTCCTCCCTAGGCTTATTCTTGTCCAATTAGGGTTTTTAACCAATCTTGTGCATCCAATAGGTGTGTTTGTGTCATTGGATGAACATTTAGGTCATTTTCGTTCTCCCTAGTCTTATTTTTGTCCAATTAGGGTTTTAAACCAATCTTGTGCATCCAATAAGTTCATTTGTGTCATTGGATGAACATTTAGGTCATTTTCGTCCTTCCAAGGCTTATTCTTGTCCAATTAGGGTTTTTAACCAATCTTGTGCATCCAATAAGTTCATTTGTGTCATTGGATGAACATTTAGGTCATTTTCGTCCTCCCAAGGCTTATTCTTGTCCAATTAGGGTTTTTAACCAATCTTGTGCATCCAATAGGTGTGTTTGTGTCATTGGATTAACATTTAGGTCATTTTCGTCGTCCCTAGTCTTATTCTTGTCCAATTATGGTTTTAAGCAATCTTGTGCATCCAATAAGTTCATTTGTGTCATTGGATGAACATTTAGGTCATTTTCGTCCTCCCAAGGCTTATTCTTGTCCAATTAGGGTTTTTAACCAATCTTGTGCATCCAATAAGTTCATTTGTGTCATTGGATGAACATTTAGGTCATTTTCGTCCTCCCAAGGCTTATTGTTGTCCAATTAGGGTTTTTAACCAATCTTGTGCATCCAATAAGTTCATTTGTGTCATTGGATGAACATTTAGGTCATTTTCGTCCTCCCTAGGATTATTCTTGTCCAATTAGGGTATTTAACCAATCTTGTGCATCCAATAGGTGTGTTTGTGTCATTGGATGAACATTTAGGTCATTTTCGTTCTCCATAGGCTTATTCTTGTCCAATTAGGGCTTTTAACCAATCTTATGCATCCAATAAGTTCATTTGTGTCATTGGATGAACATTTAGGTCATTTTCGTCCACCCTAGGCTTATTCTTGTCCAATTAGGGTTTTTAACCAATCTTGTGCATCCAATAAGTTCATTTGTGTCATTGGATGAACATTTAGGTCATTTTCGTCCTCCCAAGGCTTATTCTTGTCCAATTAGGGTTTTTAACCAATCTTGTGCATCCAATAAGTTCATTTGTGTCATTCGATGAACATTTAGGTCATTTTCGTCCACCTTAGGCTTATTCTTGTCCAATTAGGGTTTTTAACCAATCTTGTGCATCCAATAGGTGTGTTTGTGTCATTGGATGAACATTTAGGTCATTTTCGTCCTCCCTAGGCTTATTCTTGTCCAATTAGGGTTTTTAACCAATGTTGTGCATCCAATAAGTTTATTTGTGTCATTGGATGAACATTTAGGTCATTTTCGTCCTCCCTAGGCTTATTCTTGTCCAATTAGGGTTTTAAGCAATCTTGTGCATCCAATAAGTTCATTTGTGTCATTGGATGAACATTTAGGTCGTTTTTCGTCCTCCCTATGCTTATTCTTGTCCAATTATGGTTTTTAACCAATCTTGTGCATCCAATAAGTTCATTTGTGTCATTGGATGAACATTTAGGTCATTTTCGTCCTCCCTAGGCTTATTCATGTCCAATTAGGGTTTTTAAGCAATCTTGTGCATCCAATAGGTGTGTTTGTGTCATTGGATGAACATTTAGGTCATTTTCGTCATCCCTAGGCTTATTCTTGTTCAATTAGGGTTTCTAACCAATCTTGTGCATCCAATAGGTGTGTTTGAGTCATTGGATGAACATTTAGGTCATTTTCGTCCTCCCTAGTCTTATTCTTGTCCAATTAGTGTTTTAAGCAATCTTGTGCATCCAATAAGTTCATTTGTGTCATTGGATGAACATTTAGGTCATATTTCGTCCTCCCTAGGCTTATTCTTGTCCAATTAAGGTTTTTAACAAATCTTGTGCATCCAATAAGTTCATTTGTGTCATTGGATGAACATTTAGGTCATTTTCGTCCTCCCAAGGCTTATTCTTGTCCAATTAGGGTTTTTAACCAATCTTGTGCATCCAATAAGTTCATTTGTGTCATTGGATGAACATTTAGGTCATTTTCGTCCTCCCTAGGCTTATTCTTGTCCAATTAGGGTTTCTAACCTATCTTGTGCATCCAATAGGTGTGTTTGTGTCTCATTGTATGAACATTTAGGTCATTTTCGTCCTCCCTAGTCTTATTCTTGTCCAATTAGGGTTTTAAGCAATCTTGTGCATCCATTAAGTTCATTTGTGTCATTGGATTAAGATTTAAGTCATTTTCGTCCTCCCTAGGCTTATTCTTGTTCAATTAGGGTTTCTAACCAATCTTGTGCATCCAATAGGTGTGTTTGTGTCATTGGATGAACATTTAGGTCATTTTCGTCCTCCCTAGTCTTATTCTTGTCCAATTAGGGTTTTAAGCAATCTTGTGCATCCAATAAGTTCATTTGTGTCATTGGATGAACATTTAGGTCATTTTCGTCCTCCCTAAGCTTATTTTGGTGCAATTAGGGTTTTTAACCAATCTTGTGCATCCAATAGGTGTGTTTGTGTCATTAGATGAACATTTAGGTCATTTTCATCCTCCCTAGGCTTATTGTTGTCCAATTAGGGTTTTTAACCAATCTTGTGCATCCAATAGTTGTGTTTGTGTCATTGGATGAACATTTAGGTCATTTTCATCCTCCCTAGTCTTATTCTTGTCCAATTAGGGTTTTTAGCCAATCTTGTGCATCCAATAGGTGTGTTTGTGTCATTCGATGAACATTTAGGTCATTTTCATCCTCCCTAGGCTTATTGTTGTCCAATTAGGGTTTTTAACCAATCTTGTGCATCCAATAGGTGTGTTTGTGTCATTGAATGAACATTTAGGTCTTTATCGTCCTCCCTAGTCTTATTCTTGTCCAATTATGGTTTTAAGCCAATCTTGTGCATCCAATAGGTGTGTTTGTGTCATTGGATGAACATTTAGGTCATTTTCGTCTTCCCAAGGCTTATTCTTATCCAATTAGGGTTTTAAGCAATCTTTTGAATCCAATAAGTTCATTTGTGTCATTGGATGAACATTTAGGTCATTTTCGTCCTCCTTAGGCTTATTCTTGTTCAATTAGGGTTTCTTACCAATCTTGTGCATCCAATAGGTTTGTTTGTGTCATTGGATGAACATTTAGGTCATTTTCGTCCTCCCTAGTCTTATTCTTGTCCAATTAGGGTTTTAAGCAATCTTGTGCATCCAATAGGTGTGTTTGTGTCATTGGATGAACATTTAGGTCATTTTCGTCCTCCCTAGTCTTATTCTTGTCCAATTAGGGTTTTAAGCAATCTTGTGCATCCAATAGGTGTGTTTGTGTCATTGGATGAACATTTAGGTCATTTTCGTCCTCCTTAGGCTTATTCTTGTTCAATTAGGGTTTCTAACCAATCTTGTGCATCCAATAGGTGTGTTTGTGTCATTGGATGAACATTTAGGTCATTTTCGTCCTCCCTAGTCTTATTCTTGTCCAATTAGGTTTTTAAGCAATCTTGTGCATCCAATAAGTTCATTTGTGTCACTGGATGAACATTTAGGTAATTTTCATCCTCCCAAGGCTTATTCTTATCCAATTAGGGTTTTTAAGCAATCTTGTGCATCCAATAAGTTCATTTGTGTCATTGGATTAAGATTTAAGTCATTTTCGTCCTCCCTAGGCTTATTCTTGTCCAGTTAGGGTTTTTAACCAATCTTGTGCATCCAATAGGTGTGTTTGTGTCATTGGATGAACATTTAGGTCATTTTCGTCCTCCCAAGGCTTATTCTTGTCCAATTAGGGTTTTTAACCAATCTTGTGCATCCCATAAGTTCATTTGTGTCATTGGATGAACATTTAGGTCATTTTCGTCCTCCCTAGGCTTATTCTTGTCCAATTAAGGATTTTAACCAATCTTGTGCATCCAATAAGTTCATTTGTGTCATTGGATGAACATTTAGGTCATTTTCGTCCTCCCTAGGCTTATTCTTGTCCAATTAAAGTTTTTAACCAATCTTGTGCATCCAATAAGTTCATTTGTGTCATTGGATGAACATTTAGGTCATTTTCGTCCTCCCTAGGCTTATTCTTCTCCAATTAGGGTTTTTAACCAATCTTGTGCATCCAATAGGTGTGTTTGTGTCATTGGATGAACATTTAGATCATTTTGGTCCTCCCTAGGCTTATTCTTGTCCAATTAGGGTTTTTAACCAATCTTGTGCATCCAATAAGTTCATTTGTGTCATTGGATGAACATTTAGGTCATTTTCGTCCTCCCTAGGCTTATTCTTGTCCAATTAGGGTTTTTAACCTATCTTGTGCATCCAATAAGTTAATTTGTGTCATTGGATGAACATTTAGGTCATTTTCGTCCTCCCTAGGCTTATTCTTGACCAATTAGGGTTTTTAAGCAATCTTGTGCATCAAATAATTTTTATTTGTGTCGTTGGATGAACATTTAGGTGATTTGCGTCCACCCTAGGCTTATTCTTGTCCAATTAGGGTTTTTAACCAATCTTGTGCATCCAATAAGTTCATTTGTGTCATTGGATGAACATTTAGGTCATTTTTGTCCACCCTAGGCTTATTCTTGTCCAATTAGGGTTTTTAACCAATCTTGTGCATCCAATAAGTTCATTTGTGTCATTGGATGAACATTTAGGTCATTTTCGTCCTCCCAAGGCTTATTCTTGACCAATTAGGGTTTTTAACCTATCTTGTGCATCCAATAAGTTCATTTGTGTCATTGGATGAACATTTAGGTCATTTTCGTCCTCCCTAGTCTTATTCTTGTTTAATTAGGGTTTCTAACCAATCTTGTGCATCCAATAGGTGTGTTTGTGTCATTGGATGAACATTTAGGTCATTTTCGTCCTCCCTAGTCTTATTCTTGTCCAATTAGGGTTTTAAGCAATCTTGTGCATCCAATAAGTTCATTTGTGTCATTGGATGAACATTTAGGTTATTTTCTTCCTCACAAGGCTTAGTTTTGTGCAATTAGGGTTTTTAACCAATCTTGTGCATCCAATAGGTGTGTTTGTGTCATTAGATGAACATTTAGGTCATTTTCATCCTCCCTAGGCTTATTGTTGTCCAATTAGGGTTTTTAAGCAATCTTGTGCATCAAATAAGTTCATTTGTGTCATTGGATGAACATTTAGGTCATTTTCGTCCACCCTAGGATTATTCTTGTCCAATTAGGGTTTTTAACCAATCTTGTGCATCCAATAAGTTCATTTGTGTCATTGGATGAACATTTAGGTCATTTTCGTCCTCCCAAGGCTTATTCTTGTCCAATTAGGGTTTCTAACCAATCTTGTGCATCCAATAAGTTCATTTGTGTCATTGGATGAACATTTAGGTCATTTTCGTCCTCCCTAGGCTTATTCTTGTCCAATTAGGGTTTTTAAGCAATCTTGTGCATCCAATAAGTTCATTTGTGTCATTGGATGAACATTTAGGTCATTTTCGTCCTCCCTAGGCTTATTCTTGTCCAATTAGGGTTTCTAACCAATCTTGTGCATCCAATAGGTGTGTTTGTGTCATTGGATGATTATTTAGTTCATTTTCGTCCTCCCTAGTCTTATTCTTGTCCAATTAGGGTTTTAAGCAATCTTGTGCATCCAATAAGTTCATTAGTGTCATTGGATGAACATTTAGGTCATTTTTGTCCTCCCTAGTCTTATTCTTGTCCAATTAGGGTTTTAAGCAAATCTTGTGCATCCAATAGGTGTGTTTGTGTCATTCGATGAACATTTAGGTCATTTTCGTCCTCCCAAGGCTTATTCTTATCCAATTAGGGTTTTAAGCAATCTTGTGCATCCAATAAGTTCATTTGTGTCATTGGATGAACATTTAGGTCATTTTCGTCCTCCCTAGGCTTATTCTTGTCTAATTAAGGTTTCTAACCAATCTTGTGCATCCAATAAGTTCATTTGTGTCATTGGATGAACATTTAGGTCATTTTCGTCCTCCCTAGGCTTATTCTTGTCCAATTAGGGTTTTTAACCAATCTTGTGCATCCAATAGGTGTGTTTGTGTCATTGGATGAACATTTAGGTCATTTTCGTCCTCCCTAGTCTTATTCTTGTCTAATTAGGGTTTAAAGCAATCTTGTGCATCCAATAAGTTCATTTATGTCATTGGATTATGATTTAAGTCATTTTCGTCCTCCCTAGGCTTATTCTTGTTCAATTAGGGTTTCTAACCAATCTTGTGCATCCAATAGGTGTGTTTGTGTCATTGGAGGAACATTTAGGTCATTTTCGTCCTCCCTAGTCTTATTCTTGTCCAATTAGGGTTTTAAGCAATCTTGTGCATCCAATAAGTTCATTTGTGTCATTGGATGAACATTTAGGTCATTTTTCGTCCTCCCTAGGCTTATTCTTGTCCAATTAGGGTTTTTAAGCAATCTTGTGCATCCAATAAGTTCATTTGTGTCATTGGATGAACATTTCGGTCATTTTCGTCCACTTAAGGCTTATTCTTGTCCAATTAGGGTTTTAAGCAATCTTGTGCATCCAATAAGTTCATTTGTGTCTTTGGATGAACATTTAGGTCATTTTTCGTCCTCGCTAGGCTTATTCTTATCCAATTAGGGTTTTTAACCAATCTTGTGCATCCAATAAGTTCATTTGTGTCATTGGATGAACATTTAGGTCATTTTCGTCCTCCCAAGGCTTATTCTTGTCCAATTAGGGTTTTTAACCAATCTTGTGCATCCAATAAGTTCATTTGTGTCATTGGATGAACATTTAGGTCATTTTTGTCCACCCTAGGCTTATTCTTGTCCAATTAGGGTTTTTAACCAATCTTGTGCATCCAATAGGTGTGTTTGTGTCATTGGATGAACATTTAGGTCATTTTCGTCCTCCCTAGGCTTATTCTTGTCCAATTACGGTTTCGAACCAATATTGTGAATCCAATAAGTTCATTTGTTTCATTGGATGAACATTTAGGTCATTTTCGTCCTCCCTAGGCTTATTCTTGTTCAATTAGGGTTTCTAAACAATCTTGTGCATCCAATAGGTGTGTTTGTGTCATTGGATGAACATTTAGGTCATTTTCGTCCTCCCTAGTCTTATTCTTGTCCAATTAGGGTTTTAAGCAATCTTGTGCATCCAATAAGTTCATTTGTGTCATTGGATGAACATTTAGGTCAATTTCGTCCTCCCTAGGCTTATTCTTGTCCAATTAGGGTTTTTAAGAAATCTTGTGCATCCAATAAGTTCATTTGTGTCATTGGATGAACATTTAGGTCATTTTCGTCCTCCCTAGGCTTATTCTTGTCCAATTAGGGTTTTTAAGCAATCTTGTGCATCCAATAAGTTCATTTGTGTCATTGGATTAAGATTTAAGTCATTTTCGTCCTCCCTAGGCTTATTCTTGTTCAATTAAGGTTTCTAACCAATCTTTTGCATCCAATAGGTGTGTTTGTGTCATTGGATGAACATTTAGGTCATTTTCGTCCTCCCTAGTCTTATTCTTGTCCAATTAGGGTTTTAAGCAATCTTGTGCATCCAATAAGTTCATTTGTGTCATTGGACGAACATTTAGGTCATTTTCGTCCTCCCTAGGCTTATTCTTGTCCAATTAGGGTTTTTATGCATTCTTGTGCATCCAATAAGTTCATTTGTGTCATTGGATGAACATTTAGGTCATTTTCGTCCTCCCTAGGCTTATTCTTGTCCAATTAGGGTTTTTAAGCAATCTTGTGCATCCAATAAGTTCATTTGTGTCATTGGATGAACATTTAGGTCATTTTCGTCCACCCTAGGCTTATTCATGTCCAATTAGGGTTTTTAACCAATCTTGTGCATCCAATAAGTTCATTTGTGTCATTGGATGAACATTTAGGTCATTTTCGTCCTCCCAAGGCTTATTCTTGTCCAATTAGGGTTTTTAACCAATCTTGTGCATCCAATAGGTGTGTTTGTGTCATTGGAGGAACATTTAGGTCATTTTCGTCCTCCCTAGTCTTATTCTTGTCCAATTAGGGTTTTTAACCAATCTTGTGCATCCAATAAGTTCATTTGTGTCATTGGACGTACATTTAGGTCATTTTCGTCCTCCCTAAGCTTATTCTTGTGCAATTAGGGTTTTTAACCAATCTTGTGCATCCAATAAGTTCATTTGTGTCATTGGATGAACATTTAGGTCATTTTCGTCCTCGCTAGGCTTATTCTTGTCCAATTAGAGTTTTTAACCAATCTTGTGCATCCAATAAGTTCATTTGTGTCATTGGATGAACATTTAGGTCATTTTCGTCCTCCCTAGTCTTATTCTTGTCCAATTAGGGTTTTTATGCAATCTTGTGCATCCAATAGGTGTGTTTGTGTCATTGGAGGAACATTTAGGTCATTTTCGTCCTCCCTAGTCTTATTCTTGTCGAATTAGGGTTTTTATACAATCTTGTGCATCCAATAGGTGTGTTTGTGTCATAGGAGGAACATTTAGGTCATTTTCGTCCTCCCTAGTCTTATTCTTGTCCAATTAGGGTTTTTATGCAATCTTGTGCATCCAATAGGTGTGTTTGTGTCATTGGACGAACATTTAGGTCATTTTCGTCCTCCCTATGCTTATTCTTGTCCAAGTAGGGTTTTTAACCAATCTTGTGCATCCAATAAGTTCATTTGTGTCATTGGATGAACATTTAGGTCATTTTCGTCCTCCCTAGTCTTATTCTTGTCCAATTAGGGTTTTTATGCAATCTTGTGCATCCAATAGGTGTGTTTGTGTCATTGGAGGAACATTTAGGTCATTTTCGTCCTCCCTAGTCTTATTCTTGTCCAATTAGGGTTTTTATGCAATCTTGTGCATCCAATAGGTGTGTTTGTGTCATTGGACGAACATTTAGGTCATTTTCGTCCTCCCTAGGCTTATTCTTGTCCAATTAGGGTTTTTAACCAATCTTGTGCATCCAATAAGTTCATTTGTGTCATTGGATGAACATTTAGGTAATTTTCGTCGTCCTTAGTCTTATTCTTGTCGAATTAGGTTTTTATGCAATCTTGTGCATCCAATAGGTGTGTTTGTGTCATTGGAGGAACATTTAGGTCATTTTCGTCCTCCCTAGTCTTATTCTTGTCCAATTAGGGTTTTTATGCAATCTTGTGCATCCAATAGGTGTGTTTGTGTCATTGGACGGACATTTAGGTAATTTTCGTCCTCCCTAGACTTATTCTTGTCCAATTAGGGTTTTTAACCAACGTTGTGCATCCAATAAGTTCATTTGTGTCATTGGATGAACATTTAGGTCATTTTCGTCTTCCCTAGGCTTATTCTTGTCCAATTAGGGTTTTTAATTAATCTTGTGCATCCAATAGGTGTGTTTGTGTCATTGGATAAACATTTAGGTCATTTTCGTCCTCCCTAGTCTTATCCTTGTCCAATTAGGGTTTTTATGCAATCTTGTGCATCCAATAGGTGTGTTTGTGTCATTGGACGAATATTTAGGTCATTTTCGTCCTCCCTAGACTTATTCTTGTCCAATTAGGGTTTTTAACCAACGTTGTGCATCCAATAAGTTCATTTGTGTCATTGGATGAACATTTAGGTCATTTTCGTCTTCCCTAGGGTTATTCTTGTCCAATTAGGGTTTTTAACCAATCTTGTGCATCCAATAGGTGTGTCTGTGTCATTGGATAAACATTTAGGTCATTTTCGTCCTCCTTAGTCTTATTCTTGTCCAATTAGGGTTTTTATGCAATCTTGTGCATCCAATAGGTGTGTTTGTGTCATTGGACGAACATTTAGGTCATTTTCGTCCTCCCTAGGCTTATTCTTGTCCAATTAGGGTTTTTAACCAACCTTGTGCATCCAATAAGTTCATTTGTGTCATTGGTTGAACATTTAGGTAATTTTCGTCCTCCCTAGGCTTATTCTTGTCCAATTAGGGTTTTTAACCAACCTTGTGCATCCAATAAGTTCATTTGTGTCATTGGAGGAACATTTGGGTCATTTTCGTCATCCCTAGTCTTATTTTTGTCCAATTAGGGTTTTTATGCAAACTTGTCCATCCAATACGTGTGTTTGTGTCATTGGACGAACATTTAGGTCGTTTTCGCCCTCCCTAGGCTTATTCTTGTCCAATTAGGGTTTTTAACCAATCTTGGGCATCCAATAAGTTCATTTGTGTCATTGGATGAACATTTAGGTCATATTCGTCCTCCCTAGTCTTATTCTTGTCCAATTAGGGTTTTTATGCAATCTTGTGCATCCAATAGGTGTGTTTGTGTCATTGGACGAACATTTAGGTCATTTTCGTCCTCCCTAGGCTTATTCTTGTCCAATTAGGGTTTTTAACCAATCTTGTGCATCCAATAGGTGTGTTTGTGTCATTGGATGAACATTTAGGTCATTTACGTCATCCCTAGGCTTATTCTTGTCCAATTAGGGTTTTGAACCAATCTTGTGCCTCCAATAAGTTCATTTGTGTCATTGGATGAACATTTAGGTCATTTTCGTCCTCCCTAGGCTTATTCTTGTCCAATTAGGGTTTTCAACCAATCTTGTGCATCCAATAAGTTCATTTGTGTCATTGGATGAACATTTAGGTCATTTTCGTCCTCCCTAGGCTTATTCATGTCCAATTAGGGTTTTTAACCAATCTTGTGCATCCAATAAGTTCATTTGTGTCATTGGATGAACATTTAGGTCATTTTCGTCCTCCCAAGGCTTATTCTTGTCCAATTAGGGTTTTTAACCAATCTTGTGCATCCAATAAGTTAATTTGTGTCATTGGATGAACATTTAGGTCATTTTCGTCCTCCCTACGCTTATTCTTGTCCAATTAGGGTTTTTAACCAATCTTGTGCATCCAATAGGTGTGTTTGTGTCATTGGATGAACATTTAGGTCAATTTCGTTCTCCCTAGGCTTATTCTTGTCCAATTAGGGTTTTTAACCAATCTTGTGCTTCCAATAAGTTCATTTGTGTCATTGGATGAACATTTAGGTCATTTTCGTCCTCCCTAGGCTTATTCTTGTCCAATTAGGGTTTTTAACCAATCTTGTGCATCCAATAAGTTAATTTGTGTCATTGGATGAACATTTAGGTCATTTTCGTCCTCCCTAGGCTTATTCTTGTCCAATTAGGGTTTTTAAGCAATCTTGTGCATCAAATAAGTTCATTTGTTTCATTGGATGAACATTTAGGTCATTTTCGTCCACCCTAGGCTTATTCTTGTCCAGTTAGGGTTTTTAACCAATCTTGTGCATCCAATAAGTTAATTTGTGTCATTGGATGAACATTTAGGTCATTTTCGTCCTCCCTAGGCTTATTCTTGTCCAATTAGGGTTTTTAACCAATCTTGTGCATCTAATAAGTTCATTTGTGTCATTGGATGAACATTTAGGTCATTTTCGTCCTCCCTAGGCTTGTTCTTGTCCAATTAGGGTTTTTATGCAATCTTGTGCATCCAATAGGTGTGTTTATGTCATTGGACGAACATTTAGGTCATTTTCGTCCTCCCTAGGCTTATTCTTGTCCAATTAGGGTTTTTAACCAATCTTGTGCATCCAATAAGTTCATTTGTGTCATTGGATGAACATTTAGGTCATTTTCGTCATCCCTAGTCTTATTCTTGTCCAATTAGGGTTTTAAGCAATCTTGTGCATCCAATATGTGTGTTTGTGTCATTGGATGAACATTTAGGTCATTTTCGTCCTCCCTATGCTTATTCTTGTCCAATTAGGGTTTTTAACCAATCTTGTGCATCCAATAAGTTCATTTGTGTCATTGGATGAACATTTAGGTCATTTTTGTCCTCCTTGTGCTTATTCTTGTCCAATTAGGGTTTTTATGCAATCTTGTGCATCCAATAGGTGTGTTTGTGTCATTGGACGAACATTTAGGTCATTTTCGTCCTCCCTAGGCTTATTCTTGTCCAATTAGGGTTTTTAACCAACGTTGTGCATCCAATAAGTTCATTTGTGTCATTGGATGAACATTTAGGTCATTTTCGTCTTCCCTAGGGTTATTCTTGTCCAATTAGGGTTTTTAACCAATCTTGTGCATCCAATAGGTGTGTCTGTGTCATTGGATAAACATTTAGGTCATTTTCGTCCTCCTTAGTCTTATTCTTGTCCAATTAGGGTTTTTATGCAATCTTGTGCATCCAATAGGTGTGTTTGTGTCATTGGACGAACATTTAG
>JBBPBR010000635.1:0-80629 GCA_037974775.1 Cicer pinnatifidum | reverse complement strand
GGCATCCAATAAGTTCATTTGTGTCATTGGATGAACATTTAGGTCATATTCGTCCTCCCTAGTCTTATTCTTGTCCAATTAGGGTTTTTATGCAATCTTGTGCATCCAATAGGTGTGTTTGTGTCATTGGACGGACATTTAGGTCATTTTCGTCCTCCCTAGGCTTATTCTTGTCCAATTAGGGTTTTTAACCAATCTTGTGCATCCAATAAGTTCATTTGTGTCATTGGTTGAACATTTAGGTCATTTTCGTCTTCCCTAGGCTTATTCTTGTCCAATTAGGGTTTTTAACCAATCTTGTGCATCCAATAGGTGTGTTTGTGTCATTGGATAAACATTTAGGTCATTTTCGTCCTCCCTAGTCTTATTCTTGTCCAATTAGGGTTTTTATGTAATCTTGTGCATTCAATAGGTGTGTTTGTGTCATTGGACGAACATTTCGGCCATTTTCGTCCTCCCTATGCTTATTCTTGTCCAATTAGGGTTTTTAACCAATCTTGTGCATCCAATAAGTTCATTTGTGTCATTGGATGAACATTTAGGTCATTTTCGTCCTCCCTAGGCTTATTCTTGTCCAATTAGGATTTTTAAGCAATCTTGTGCATCCAATAGGTGTGTTTGTGTCATTGGATGAACATTTAGGTCATTTTCGTTCTCCCTAGGCTTATTCTTGTCCAATTAGGGTTTTTAACCAATCTTGTGCATCCAATAAGTTCATTTGTCTCATTGGATGAACATTTAGGTCATATTCGTCCACCCTAGGCTTATTCTTGTCCAATTAGGGTTTTTAACCAATCTTGTGCATCCAATAAGTTCATTTGTGTCATTGGATGAACATTTAGGTCATTTTCGTCCTCCCAAGGCTTATTCTTGTCCAATTAGGGGTTTTAACCAATCTTGTGCATCCAATAAGTTAATTTGTGTCATTGGATGAACATTTAGGTCATTTTCGTCCTCCCTAGGCTTATTCTTGTCCAATTAGGGTTTTTAAGCAATCTTGTGCATCAAATAAGTTCATTTGTGTCATTGGATGAACATTTAGGTCATTTTCGTCCACCCTAGGCTTATTCTTGTCCAATTAGGGTTTTTAACCAATCTTGTGCATCCAATAAGTTCATTTGTGTCATTGGATGAACATTTAGGTCATTTTCTTCCTCCCAAGGCTTATTCTTGTCCAATTAGGGTTTTTAACCAATCTTGTGCATCCAATTAGTTAATTTGTGTCATTGGATGAACATTTAGGTCATTTTCGTCCTCCCAAGGCTTATTCTTATCCAATTAGGGTTTTAAGCAATCTTGTGCATCCAAAAAGTTCATTTGTGTCATTGGATTAAGATTTAAGTCATTTTCGTCCTCCATAGCCTTATTCTTGTCCAGTTAGGGTTTTTAACCAGTCTTGTGCATCCAATAGGTGTGTTTGTGTCATTGGATGAACATTTAGGTCTTTTTCTTCCTCCCAAGGCTTATTCTTGTCCAATTAGGGTTTTTAACCAATCTTGTGTATCCAATTAGTTAATTTGTGTCATTGGATGAACATTTAGGTCATTTTCGTCCTCCCAAGGCTTATTTTTGTCCAATTAGGGTTTCTAACCAATCTTGTGCATCCAATAAGTTAATTTGTGTCATTGGATGAACATTTAGGTCATTTTCGTCCTCCCTAGGCTTATTCTTGTCCAATTAGGGTTTTTAAGCAATCTTGTGCATCAAATAAGTTCATTTGTGTCATTTGATGAACATTTAGGTCATTTTCGTCCACCCTAGGCTTATTCTTGTCCAATTAGGGTTTTGAACCAATCTTGTGCATCCAATAAGTTCATTTGTGTCATTGGATGAACATTTAGGTCATTTTCGTCCTCCCAAGGCTTATTCTTGTCCAATTAGGGTTTCTAACCAATCTTGTGCATCCAATAAGTTCATTTGTGTCATTGGATGAACATTTAGGTCATTTTCGTCCTCCCTAGGCTTATTCTTGTCCAATTAGGGTTTTTAAGCAATCTTGTGCATCCAATAAGTTCATTTGTGTCATTGGATTAAGATTTAAGTCATTTTCGTCCTCCCTAGGCTTATTCTTGTCCAGTTAGGGTTTTTAACCAATCTTGTGCATCCTATAGGTGTGTTTGTGTCATTGGATGAACATTTAGGTCATTTTCGTCTTCCCTAGGCTTATTCTTGTCCAATTAGGGTTTTTAACCAATGTTGTGCATCCAATAAGTTCATTTGTGTCATTGGATGAACATTTAGGTCATTTTCGTCCACCCTAGGCTTATTCTTGTCCAATTAGGGTTTTTAACCAATCTTGTGCATCCAATAAGTTCATTTGTGTCATTGGATGAACATTTAGGTCATTTTCGTCCTCCCAAGGCTTATTCTTGTCCAATTAGGGTTTTTAAGCAATCTTGTGCATCCATTAAGTTCATTTGTGTCATTGGATTAAGATTTAAGTCATTTTCGCCCTCCCTAGGCTTATTCTTGTCCAGTTAGGGTTTTTAACCAATCTTGTGCATCCAATAAGTTCATTTGTGTCATCGGATGAACATTTAGGTCATTTTCGTCCTCCCTAGGCTTAGTTTTGTGCAATTAGGGTTTTGAACCAATCTTTTGCATCCAATAGCTGTGTTTGTGTAATTAGATGAACATTTAGGTCATTTTCATCCTCCCTAGGCTTATTCTTGTCCAATTAGGGTTTTTAACCAATCTTGTGCATCCAATAGGTGTGTTTGTGTCATTGGATGAACATTTAGGTCATTTTCGTCCTCCCTAGACTTATTCTTGTCCAATTAGGGTTTTAAGCAATCTTGTGCATCCAATAAGTTCATTTGTGTCACTGGATTAAGATTTAAGTCATTTTCGTCCTCCCTAGGCTTATTCTTGTCCAGTTAGGGTTTTTAACCAATCTTGTGCATCCAATAGGTGTGTTTGTGTCATTGGATGAACATTTAGGTCATTTTCGTCCTCCCTAGGCTTATTCTTGTCCAATTAGGGTTTTTAACCAATCTTGTGCATCCAATAGGTGTGTTTGTGTCATTGGATGAACATTTAGGTCATTTTCGTCCTCCGTAGGCTTATTCTTGTCCAATTAGGATTTTTAAACAATCTTGTGCATCCAATAGGTGTGTTTGTGACATTGGATGAACATTTAGGTCATTTTCGTTCTCCCTAGGCTTATTCTTGTCCAATTAGGGGTTTTAACCAATCTTGTGCATCCAATAAGTTAATTTGTGTCATTGGACGTACATTTAAGTCATTTTCTTCCTCCCTAGGCTTATTCTTTTCCAATTAGGGTTTTTAAGAAATCTTGTGCATCAAATAAGTTCATTTGTGTCATTGGATGAACATTTAGGTCATTTTCGTCCACCCTAGGCTTATTCTTGTCCAATTAGGGTTTTTAACCAATCTTGTGCATCCAATAAGTTCATTTGTGTAATTGGATGAACATAACATTTAGGTCATTTTCGTCCTCCCAAGGCTTATTCTTGCCCAATTAGGGTTTTTAACCAATCTTGTGCATCCAATAAGTTCATTTGTGTCATTGGATGAACATTTAGGTCATTTTCGTCCTCCCTAGTCTTATTCTTGTCCAATTAGGGTTTTTAAGCAATCTTGTGCATCCAATAAGTTCATTTGTGTCATTGGATTAAGAATTAAGTCATTTTCGTCCTCCCTAGGCTTATTCTTGTTCAATTAGGGTTTCTAACCAATCTTGTGCATCCAATAGGTGTGTTTGTGTCATTGGATGAACATTTAGGTCATTTTCGTCCTCCCTAGTCTTATTCTTGTCCAATTAGGGTTTTAAGCAATCTTGTGCATCCAATAAGTTCATTTGTGTCATTGGATTAAGAATTAAGTCATTTTCATCCTCCCTAGGCTTATTCTTGTTCAATTAGGGTTTCTAACCAATCTTGTGCATCCAATAGGTGTGTTTGTGTCATTGGATGAACATTTAGGTCATTTTCGTCCTCCCTAGTCTTATTCTTGTCCAATTAGGGTTTTAAGCAATCTTGTGCATCCAATAAGTTCATTTGTGTCATTGGATGAACATTTAGGTCATTTTCGTCCTCCCTAGGCTTATTCTTGTCCAATTAGGGTTTTTAAGCAATCTTGTGCATCTTATAAGTTCATTTGTGTCATTGGATTAAGATTTAAGTCATTTTCGTCCTCCCTAGGCATATTCTTGTCCAATTAGGGTTTTTAACCAATCTTGTGCATCCAATAGGTGTGTTTGTGTCATTGGATGAACATTTAGGTCATTTTCGTCCTCCCTAGGCTTATTCTTGTCCAATTAGGGTTTTAAACCAATCTTGTGCATCCAATAAGTTCATTTGTGTCGTTGGATGAACATTTAGGTCATTTTTGTCCTCCCTAGGCTTATTCTTGTCTAATTAGGGTTTTTAACCAATCTTGTGCATCCAATAAGTTCATTTGTGTCATTGGATGAACATTTAGGTCATTTTCGTCCTCCCAAGGCTTATTCTTGTCCAATTAGGGTTTTTAACCAATCTTGTGCATCCAATAAGTTCATTTGTGTCATTGGATGAACATTTAGGTCATTTTCGTCCTCCCTAGGCTTATTCTTGTCCAATTAGGGTTTTTAAGCAATCTTGTGCATCCAATAAGTTCATTTGTGTCATTGGATGAACATTTAGGTCATTTTCGTCCTCCCTAGGCTTATTTTGGTGCAATTAGGGATTTTAACCAATCTTGTGCATCCAATAGGTGTGTTTGTGTCATTAGATGAACATTTAGGTCATTTTCATCCTCCCTAGGCTTATTGTTGTCCAACTAGGGTTTCTAACCAATCTTGTGCATCCAATAAGTTAATTTGTGTCATTGGATGAACATTTAGGTCATTTTCGTCCTCCCTAGGCTTATTCTTGTCCAATTAGGGTTTTTAACCAATCTTGTGCATCCAATAAGTTCATTTGTGTCATTGGATGAACATTTAGGTCATTTTCGTCCTCCCTAGGCTTATTCTTGTCCAATTAGGGTTTTTAACCAATCTTGTGCATCCCATAGGTGTGTTTGTGTCATTGGATGAACATTTAGGTCATTTTCGTCCTCCCTAGGCTTATTCTTGTCCAATTAGGGTTTTTAACCAATCTTGTGCATCCAATAGGTGTGTTTGTGTCATTGGATGAACATTTAGGTCATTTTCGTCCTCCCAAGGCTTATTCTTGTCCAATTAGGGTTTTTAACCAATCTTGTGCATCCAATAAGTTCATTTGTGTCATTGGATGAACAATTAGGTCATTTTCGTCCACCCTAAGCTTATTCTTGTCCAATTAGGGTTTTTAACCAATCTTATGCATCCAATAAGTTCATTTGTGTCATTGGATGAACATTTAGGTCATTTTCGTCCTCCCAAGGCTTATTCTTGTCCAATTAGGGTTTCTAACCAATCTTGTGCATCCAATAAGTTCATTTGTGTCATTGGATGAACATTTAGGTCATTTTCGTCCTCCCTAGGCTTATTCTTGTCCAATTAGGGTTTTTAACCAATCTTGTGCATCCAATAAGTTCATTTGTGTCATTGGATTAACATTTAGGTCATTTTCGTCCTTCCTAGGGTTATTCTTGTCCAATTAGGGTTTCTAACCAATCTTGTGCATCCAATAGGTGTGTTTGTGTCATTGGATGAACATTTAGGTCATTTTCGTCCTCCCTAGGCTTATTCTTGTCCAATTAGGGTTTTTAACCAATCTTGTGCATCCAATAAGTTCATTTGTGTCATTGGATGAATAGTTAGGTCATTTTCGTCCTCCCTAGGCTTATTCTTGTCCAATTAGGGTTTCTAACCAATCTTGTGCATCCAATAGGTGTCTTTGTGTCATTGGATGAACATTTAGGTCATTTTCGTCCTCCCTAGGCTTATTCTTGTCCAATTAGGGTTTTTAACCAATCTTGTGCCTCCAAAAAGTTCATTTGTGTCATTGGATTAACATTTAGGTCATTTTCATCCTTCCTAGGCTTATTCTTGACCAATTAGGGTTTTTAACCAATCTTGTGCATCCAATAAGTTCATTTGTGTCATTGGATTAACATTTAGGTCATTTTCGTCCTCCCTAGGCTTATTCTTGTCCAATTAGGGTTTCTAACCAATCTTGTGCATCCAATAGGTGTGTTTGTGTCATTGGATGAACATTTAGGTCATTTTCGTCCTCCCTAGTCTTATTCTTGTCCAATTAGGGTTTTAAGCAATCTTGTGCATCCAATAAGTTCATTTGTGTCTTTGGATTAACATTTAGGTCATTTTCGTCCTCTCTAGGCTGATTCTTGTCCAATTAGGGTTTCTAACCAATCTTGTGCATCCAATAAGTTCATTTGTGTCATTGGATTAACATTTAGGTCATTTTCGTCCTCCCTAGGCTTATTCTTGTCCAATTAGGGTTTCTAACCAATCTTGTGCATCCAATAGGTGTGTTTGTGTCATGGGATGAACATTTAGGTCATTTTCGTCCTCCCTAGGCTTATTCTTGTCCAATTAGGGTTTTTACCCAATCTTGTGCATCCAATAAGTTCATTTGTGTCATTGGATGAACATTTAGGTCATTTTCGTCCTCCCTAGGCTTATTCTTGTCCAATTAGGGTTTTTAACCAATCTTGTGCATCCAATAAGTTAATTTGTGTCATTGGATGAACATTTAGGTCATTTTCGTCCTCCCTAGGCATATTCTTGTCCAATTAGGGTTTTTAAGCAATCTTGTGCATCAAATAAGTTCATTTCTGTCATTGGATGAACATTTTGGTCATTTTCGTCCTCCAAAGGCTTATTCTTGTCCAATTAGGGTTTTTAACCAATCTTGTGCATCCAATAAGTTCATTTGTGTCATTGGATGAACATTTAGGTCATTTTCGTCCTCCCAAGGCTTATTCTTGTCCAATTAGGGTTTTTAACCAATCTTGTGCATCCAATAAGTTCATTTGTGTCATTGGATGAACATTTAGGTCATTTTCGTCCTCCCTAGGCTTATTCTTGTCCAATTAGGGTTTTTAACCAATCTTGTGCATCCAATAAGTTAATTTGTGTCATTGGATGAACATTTAGGTCATTTTCGTCCTCCCTAGGCTTATTCTTGACCAATTAGGGTTTTTAAGCAATCTTGTGCATCAAATAATTTTTATTTGTGTCGTTGGATGAACATTTAGGTGATTTGCGTCCACCCTAGGCTTATTCTTGTCCAATTAGGGTTTTTAACCAATCTTGTGCATCCAATAAGTTCATTTGTGTCATTGGATGAACATTTAGGTCATTTTCGTCCTCCCAAGGCTTATTCTTGTCCAATTAGGGTTTCTAACCAATCTTGTGCATCCAATAAGTTCATTTGTGTCATTGGATCAACTTTTAGGTCATTTTCGTCCTCCCTAGGCTTATTCTTGTCCAATTAGGGTTTTTAAGCAATCTTGTGCATCCAATAAGTTCATTTGTGTCATTGGATGAACATTTAGGTCATTTTCGTCCTCCTTAGGCTTATTCTTGTTCAATTAGGGTTTCTACCCAATCTTGTGCATCCAATAGGTGTGTTTGTGTCATTGGATGAACATTTAGGTCATTTTCGTCCTCCCTAGTCTTATTCTTGTCCAATTAGGGTTTTAAGCAATCCTGTGCATCCAATAGGTGTGTTTGTGTCATTGGATGAACATTTAGGTCATTTTAATCCTCCCTAGGCTTATTGTTGTCTAATTAGGGTTTTTAACCAATCTTGTGCATCCAATAGGTGTGTTTGTGTCATTAGATGAACATTTAGGTCATTTTCCTCCTCCCTAGGCTTATTGTTGTCCAATTAGGGTTTTTAACCAATCTGGTGCATCCAATAGGTGTGTTTGTGTCATTGGATGAACATTTAGGTCATTTTCGTCCTCCCTAGTCTTATTCTTGTCCAATTAAGATTTTAAGCCAATCTTGTGCATCCAATAGGTGTGTTTGTGTCATTTGATGAACATTTAGGTGATTTACGTCCTCCCAAGGCTTATTCTTATCCAATTAGGGTTTTAAGCAATCTTGTGCATCCAATAAGTTCATTTGTATCATTGGATTAAGATTTAAGTCATTTTTGTCCTCCCTAGGCTTATTCTTGTCCAGTTAGGGTTTTTAACCAATCTTGTGCATCCAATAGGTGTGTTTGTGTCATTGGATGAACATTTAGGTCATTTTCGTCCTCCCAAGCCTTATTCTTGTCCAATTAGGGTTTCTAACCATTCTTGTGCATCCAATAAGTTAATTTGTGTCATTGGATGAACATTTAGGTCATTTTCGTCCTCCCTAGGTTTATTCTTGTCCAATTAGGGTTTTTAAGCAATCTTGTGCATCAAATAAGTTCATTTGTGTCATTGGATGAACATTTAGGTCATTTTCGTCCACCCTAGGCTTATTCTTGTCCAATTAGGGTTTTTAACCAATCTTGTGCATCCAATAAGTTCATTTGTGTCTTTGGATGAACATTTAGGTCATTTTCGTCCTCCCAAGGCTTATTCTTGTCCAATTAGGGTTTCTAACCAATCTTGTGCATCCAATAAGTTCATTTGTGTCATTGGATGAATATTTAGGTCATTTTCGTCCTCCCTAGGCTTATTCTTGTCCAATTAGGGTTTTTAAGCAATCTTGTGCATCCAATAAGTTCATTTGTGTCATTGGATTAAGATTTAAGTCATTTTCGTCCTCCCTAGGCTTATTCTTGTCCAGTTAGGGTTTTTAACCAATCTTGTGCATCCAATAGGTGTGTTTGTGTCATTGGATGAACATTTAGGTCATTTTCGTCCTCCCTAGGCTTATTCTTGTCCAATTAGGGTTTTTAACCAATCTTGTGCATCCAATAGGTGTGTTTGTGTCATTGGATGAACATTTAGGTCATTTTTGTTCTCCCTAGGCTTTTTCTTGTCCAATTAGGGTTCTTAACCAATCTTGTGCATCCAATAAGTTCATTTGTGTCATTGGATGAACATTTAGGTCTTTTTCGTCCACCCTAGGCTTATTCTTGTCCAATTAGGGTTTTTAACCAATCTTGTGCATCCAATAAGTTCATTTGTGTCATTGGATGAACATTTAGGTCATTTTCGTCCTCCCAAGGCTTATTCTTGTCCAATTAGGGTTTTAAACCAATCTTGTGCATCTAATAAGTTCATTTGGGTCATTGGATGAACATTTAGGTCATTTTCGTCCTCCCTAGGCTTATTCTTGTCCAATTAGGGTTTTTAAGCAATCTTGTGCATCCAATAAGTTCATTTGTGTCATTGGATGAACATTTAGGTCATTTTCGTCCTCCCTAGGCTTATTCTTGTTCAATTAGGGTTTCTAACCAATCTTGTGCATCCAATAGGTGTGTTTGTGTCATTGGATGAACATTTAGGTCATTTTCGTCCTCCCTAGTCTTATTCTTGTCCAAATAGGGTTTTAAGCAATCTTGTGCATCCAATAAGTTCATTTGTGTCATTGGATGAACATTTAGGTTATTTTCGTCCTCACTAGGCTTAGTTTTGTACAATTAGGGTTTTTAACCAATCTTGTGCATCCAATAGGTGTGTTTGTGTCATTAGATGAACATTTAGGTCATTTTCATCCTCCCTAGGCTTATTGTTGTCCAATTAGGGTTTTTAACCAATCTTGTGCATCCAATAGGTGTGTTTGTGTCATTGGATGAACATTTAGGTCATTTTCGTCCTCCCTAGGCTTATTCTTGTCCAATTAGGGTTTTTAACCAATCTTGTGCATCCAATAGGTGTGTTTGTGTCATTGGATGAACATTTAGGTCATTTTCGTCCTCCCTAGTCTTAATTTTGTCCAATTAGGGTTTTAAGCAATCTTGTGCATCCAATAAGTTCATTTGTGTCATTGGAATAAGATTTAAGTCATTTTCGTCCTCCCTAGGCTTATTCTTGTCCAGTTACGGTTTTTAACCAATCTTGTGCATCCAATAGGTGTGTTTGTGTCATTGGATGAACATTTAGGTCATTTTCGTCCTCCCTAGGCTTATTCTTGTCCAATTAGGGTTTTTAACCAATCTTGTGCATCCAATAGGTGTGTTTGTGTCATTGGATGAACATTTAGGTCATTTTCGTTCTCCCTAGGCTTATTCTTTTCCAATTAGGGTTTTTAACCAATCCTGTGCATCCAATAAGTTCATTTGTGTCATTGGATGAACATTTAGGTCATTTTCGTCCTCCCTAGGCTTATTTTTGTCCAATTAGGGTTTTTACCCAATCTTGTGCATCCAATAAGTTCATTTGTGTCATTGGATGAACATTTAGGTCATTTTCGTCCACCCTAGGCTTATTCTTGTTCAATTAGGGTTTCTAACCAATCTTGTGCATCCAATAGGTGTGTTTGTGTCATTGGATGAACATTTAGGTAATTTTCGTCCTCCCTAGTCTTATTCTTGTCCAATTAGGTTTTTAACCAATCTTGTGCATCCAATAAGTTCATTTGTGTCATTGGATGAACATTTAGGTCATTTTCGTCCTCCCTAGGCTTAGTTTTGTGCAATTAGGGTTTTTAACCAATCTTGTGCATCCAATAGGTGTGTTTGTGTCATTAGATGAACATTTAGGTCATTTTCATCCTCCCTAGGCTTATTCTTGTCCAATTAGGGTTTTTAACCAATCTTGTGCATCCAATAGGTGTGTTTGTGTCATTGGATGAACATTTAGGTCATTTTCGCCCTCCCTAGTCTTAATCTTGTCCAATTAGGGTTTTAAGCAATCTTATGCATCCAATAAGTTCATTTGTGTCATTGGATTAAGAATTAAGTCATTTTCGCCCTCCCTAGGCTTATTCTTGTTCAATTAGGGTTTTTAACCAATCTTGTGCATCCAATAGGTGTGTTTGTGTCATTGGATGAACATTTAGGTCATTTTCGTCCTCCCTAGACTTATTCTTGTCCAATTAGGATTTTAAGCAATCTTGTGCATCCAATAAGTTCATTTGTGTCATTGGATGAACATTTAGGTCATTTTCATCCTCCCTAGGCTTATTCTTGTCCAATTAGGGTTTTTAAGCAATCTTGTGCATCCAATAAGTTCATTTGTGTCATTGGATGAACATTTAGGTCATTTTCGTCCTCCTTAGGCTTATTCTTGTCCAATTAGGGTTTTTAACCAATCTTGTGCATCCAATAAGTTCATTTGTGTCATTGGATGAACATTTAGGTCATTTTCGTCCTCCCAAGGCTTATTCTTGTCCAATTAGGGTTTTTAACCTATCTTGTGCATCCAATAAGTTAATTTGTGTCATTGGATGAACATTTAGGTCATTTTCGTCCTCCCTAGGCTTATTCTTGACCAATTAGGGTTTTTAAGCAATCTTGTGCATCAAATAATTTTTATTTGTGTCGTTGGATGAACATTTAGGTGATTTGCGTCCACCCTAGGCTTATTCTTGTCCAATTAGGGTTTTTAACCAATCTTGTGCATCCAATAAGTTCATTTGTGTCATTGGATGAACATTTAGGTCATTTTCGTCCTCCCAAGGCTTATTCTTGTCCAATTAGGGTTTTTAACCAATCTTGTGCATCCAATAAGTGGATTTGTGTCATTGGATGAACATTTAGGTCGTTTTCGTCCTCCCTAGGCTTATTCTTGTCCAATTAGGGTTTTTAAGCAATCTTGTGCATCAAATAAGTTCATTTGTGTCATTGGATGAACACTTAGGTCATTTTCGTCCACCCTAGGCTTATTCTTGTCCAATTAGGGTTTTTAACCAATCTTGTGCATCCAATAAGTTCATTTGTGTCATTGGATGAACATTTAGGTCATTTTCGTCCTCCCAAGGCTTATTCTTGTCCAATTAGGGTTTTTAACCAATCTTGTGCATCCAATTAGTTAATTTGTGTCATTGGATGAACATTTAGGTCATTTTCGTCGTCCCAAGGCTTATTCTTATCCAATTAGGGTTTTAAGCAATCTTGTGCATCCAATAAGTTCATTTGTGTCATTGGATGAACATTTAGGTCATTTTCGTCCTCCCAAGGCTTATTCTTGTCCAATTAGGGTTTTTAACCAATCTTGTGCATCCAATAAGTTCATTTGTGTCATTGGATGAACATTTAGGTCATTTTCGTCCTCCCAAGGCTTATTCTTGTCCAATTAGGGTTTTTAACCAATCTTGTGCATCCAATAAGTTCATTTGTGTCATTGGATGAACATTTAGGTCATTTTCGTCCTCCCAAGGCTTATTCTTGTCCAATTAGGGTTTTTAACCAGTCTTGTGCATCCAATAAGTTCATTTGTGTCGTTGGATGAACATTTAGGTCATTTTCGTCCACCCTAGGCTTATTCTTGTCCAATTAGGGTTTTTAACCAATCTTGTGCATCCAATAAGTTCATTTGTGTCATTGGATGAACATTTAGGTCATTTTCGTCCTCCCAAGGCTTATTCTTGTCCAATTAGGGTTTTTAACCAATCTTGTGCATCCAATAAGTTCATTTGTGTCATTGGATGAACATTTATGTCATTTTCGTCCTCCATAGGCTTATTCTTGTCTAATTAGGGTTTTTAAGCAATCTTTTGCATCCAATAAGTTCATTTGTGTCATTGGATGAACATTTAGGTCATTTTCGTCCTCCCTAGGCTTATTCTTGTTCAATTAGGGTTTCTAACCAATCTTGTGCATCCAATAGGTGTGTTTGTGTCATTGGATGAACATTTAGGTCATTTTCGTCCTCCCTAGGCTTATTCTTGTCCAATTAGGATTTTTAACCAATCTTGTGCATCCAATAGGTGTGTTTGTGTCAATGGATGAACATTTAGGTCATTTTCGTCCTCCCGAGGCTTATTCTTGTCAAATTAGGGTTTCTAACCAATCTTTTGCATCCAATAGGTGTATTTGTGTCATTGGATGAACATTTAGGTCATTTTCGTCCTCCCAAGGCTTATTGGTGTCCAATTACGGTTTTAACCAATCTTGTGCATCCAATAAGTTCATTTGTGTCATTGGATGAACATTTAGGTCATTTTCGTCCTCCCTAGGCTTATTCTTGTCCAATTAGGGTTTTTAAGCAATCTTGTGCATCCAATAAGTTCATTTGTGTCATTGGATGAACATTTAGGTTATTTTCGTCCTCCCTAGGCTTAGTCTTGTTCTATTAGGGTTTCTAACCAATCTTTTGCATCCAATAGGTGTGTTTGTGTCATTGGATGAACATTTAGGTCATTTTCGTCCACCCTAGGCTTATTCTTGTCCAATTAGGGTTTTTAACCAATCTTGTGCATCCAATAAGTTCATTTGTGTCATTGGATGAACATTTAGGTCATTTTCGTCATCCCAAGGCTTATTCTTGTCCAATTAGGGTTTTTAACCAATCTTGTGCATCCAATAAGTTAATTTGTGTCATTGGATGAACATTTAGGTCATTTTCGTCCTCCCTAGGCTTATTCTTGTCCAATTAGGGTTTTTAAGCAATCTTGTGCATCAAATAAGTTCATATGTGTCATTGGATGAACATTTAGGTCATTTTCGTCCTCCCTAGGCTTATTCTTGTCCAATTAGGGTTTTTAACCAATCTTGTGCATCCAATAAGTTCATTTGTATCATTGGATGAACATTTCGGTCATTTTCGTCCTCCCAAGGCTTATTCTTGTCCAATTAGGGTTTTTAACCAATCTTGTGCATCCAATAAGTTCATTTGTGTCATTGGATGAACATTTAGGTCATTTTCGTCCTCCCAAGGCTTATTCTTGTCCAATTAGGGTTTTTAACCAATCTTGTGCATCCAATAAGTTAATTTGTGTCATTGGATGAACATTTAGGTCATTTTCGTCCTCCCTAGGCATATTCTTGTCCAATTAGGGTTTTTAAGCAATCTTGTGCATCAAATAAGTTCATTTCTGTCATTGGATGAACATTTAGGTCATTTTCGTCCTCCATAGGCTTATTCTTGTCCAATTAGGGTTTTTAACCAATCTTGTGCATCCAATAAGTTCATTTGTGTCATTGGATGAACATTTAGGTCATTTTCGTCCTCCCTAGGCTTAGTTTTGTGCAATTAGGGTTTTTAACCAATCTTGTGCATCCAATAGCTGTGTTTGTGTAATTAGATGAACATTTAGGTCATTTTCATCCTCCCTAGGCTTATTCTTGTCCAATTAGGGTTTTTAACCAATCTTGTGCATCCAATAGGTGTGTTTGTGTCATTGGATGAACATTTAGGTCATTTTCGTCCTCCCTAGACTTATTCTTGTCCAATTAGGGTTTTAAGCAATCTTGTGCATCCAATAAGTTCATTTGTGTCATTGGATGAACATTTAGGTCATTTTCGTCCTCCCTAGGCTTATTCTTCTCCAATTAGGGTTTTTAAGCAATCTTGTGCATCCATTAAGTTCATTTGTGTCATTGGATTAAGATTTAAGTCATTTTCGCCCTCCCTAGGCTTATTCTTGTCCAGTTAGGGTTTTTAACCAATCTTGTGCATCCAATAAGTTCATTTGTGTCATTGGATGAACATTTAGGTCATTTTCGTCCTCCCTAGGCTTATGCTTGTCCAGTTAGAATTTTTAACCAATCTTGTGCATCCAATATGTGTGTTTGTGTCATTGGATGAACATTTAGGTCATTTTCGTCCTTCCTAGGCTTATTCTTGTCCAATTAGGGTGTTTAACCAATCTTGTGCATCCAATAGGTGTGTTTGTGTCATTGGATGAACATTTAGGTCATTTTCGTCCTCCCTAGGCTTATTCTTGTCCAATAAGGGTTTTTACAAATCTTGTGCATCCAATAAGTTCATTTGTGTCATTGGATGAAAATTTAGGTCATTTTCGTCCACCCTAGACTTATTCTTGTCCAATTACGGTTTTTAACCAATCTTTTGCATCCAATTAGTTAATTTGTGTCATTGGATGAACATTTAGGTCATTTTCGTCCTCCCTAGGCTTATTCTTGTCCAATTAGGGTTTTTAAGCAATCTTGTGCATCCAATAAGTTCATTTGTGTCATTCGATGAACATTTAGATCATTTTCGTCCACCCTAGGCTTATTCTTGTCCAATTAGGGTTTTTAAGCAATCTTGTGCATCAAATAAGTTCATTTGTGTCATTGGATGAACATTTAGGTCATTTTCGTCCACCCTAGGCTTATTCTTGTCCAATTAGGGTTTTTAACCAATCATGTGCATCCAATAAGTTCATTTGTGTCATTGGATGATACTTAGGTCATTTTCGTCATCCCAAGGCTTATTCTTGTCCAATTAGGGTTTCTAACCAATCTTGTGCATCCAATAAGTTCATTTGTGTCATTGGATGAACATTTAGGTCATTTTCATCCTCCCTAGGCTTATTCTTGTCCAATTAGGGTTTTTAAGCAATCTTGTGCATCCAATAAGTTCATTTGTGTCATTGGATGAACATTTAGGTCATTTTCGTCCTCCTTAGGCTTATTCTTGTTCAATTAGGGTTTCTACCCAATCTTGTGCATCCAATAGGTGTGTTTGTGTCATTGGATGAACATTTAGGTCATTTTCGTCCTCCCTAGTCTTATTCTTGTCCAATTAGGGTTTTAAGCAATCCTGTGCATCCAACAGGTGTGTTTGTGTCATTGGATGAACATTTAGGTCATTTTAATCCTCCCTAGGCTTATTGTTGTCTAATTAGGGTTTTTAACCAATCTTGTGCATCCAATAGGTGTGTTTGTGTCATTAGATGAACATTTAGGTCATTTTCCTCCTCCCTAGGCTTATTGTTGTCCAATTAGGGTTTTTAACCAATCTGGTGCATCCAATAGGTGTGTTTGTGTCATTGGATGAACATTTAGGTCATTTTCGTCCTCCCTAGTCTTATTCTTGTCCAATTAAGATTTTAAGCCAATCTTGTGCATCCAATAGGTGTGTTTGTGTCATTTGATGAACATTTAGGTGATTTTCGTCCTCCCAAGGCTTATTCTTATCCAATTAGGGTTTTAAGCAATCTTGTGCATCCAATAAGTTCATTTGTATCATTGGATTAAGATTTAAGTCATTTTCGTCCTCCCTAGGCTTATTCTTGTCCAGTTAGGGTTTTTAACCAATCTTGTGCATCCAATAGGTGTGTTTGTGTCATTGGATGAACATTTAGGTCATTTTCGTCCTCCCAAGCCTTATTCTTGTCCAATTAGGGTTTCTAACCATTCTTGTGCATCCAATAAGTTAATTTGTGTCATTGGATGAACATTTAGGTCATTTTCGTCCTCCCTAGGTTTATTCTTGTCCAATTAGGGTTTTTAAGCAATCTTGTGCATCAAATAAGTTCATTTGTGTCATTGGATGAACATTTAGGTCATTTTCGTCCACCCTAGGCTTATTCTTGTCCAATTAGGGTTTTTAACCAATCTTGTGCATCCAATAAGTTCATTTGTGTCTTTGGATGAACATTTAGGTCATTTTCGTCCTCCCAAGGCTTATTCTTGTCCAATTAGGGTTTCTAACCAATCTTGTGCATCCAATAAGTTCATTTGTGTCATTGGATGAATATTTAGGTCATTTTCGTCCTCCCTAGGCTTATTCTTGTCCAATTAGGGTTTTTAAGCAATCTTGTGCATCCAATAAGTTCATTTGTGTCATTGGATTAAGATTTAAGTCATTTTCGTCCTCCCTAGGCTTATTCTTGTCCAGTTAGGGTTTTTAACCAATCTTGTGCATCCAATAGGTGTGTTTGTGTCATTGGATGAACATTTAGGTCATTTTCGTCCTCCCTAGGCTTATTCTTGTCCAATTAGGGTTTTTAACCAATCTTGTGCATCCAATAGGTGTGTTTGTGTCATTGGATGAACATTTAGGTCATTTTTGTTCTCCCTAGGCTTTTTCTTGTCCAATTAGGGTTCTTAACCAATCTTGTGCATCCAATAAGTTCATTTGTGTCATTGGATGAACATTTAGGTCTTTTTCGTCCACCCTAGGCTTATTCTTGTCCAATTAGGGTTTTTAACCAATCTTGTGCATCCAATAAGTTCATTTGTGTCATTGGATGAACATTTAGGTCATTTTCGTCCTCCCAAGGCTTATTCTTGTCCAGTTAGGCTTTTTAACCAATCTTGTGCATCCAATAAGTTCATTTGTGTCATTGGATGAACATTTAGGTCATTTTCGTCCTCCCTAGTCTTATTCTTGTCCAATTAGGGTTTTAAGCAATGTTGTGCGTCCAATAAGTTCATTTGTGTCATTGGATTAAGATTTAAGTCATTTTCGTCCTCCCTAGGCTTATTCTTGTTCAATTAGGGTTTCTAACCAATCTTGTGCATCCAATAGGTGTGTTTGTGTCATTGGATGAACATTTAGGTCATTTTCGTCCTCCCTAGACTTATTCTTGTCCAATTAGGGTTTTAAGCAATCTTGTGCATCCAATAAGTTCATTTGTGTCATTGGATGAACATTTAGGTCTTTTCGTCCTCCCTAGGCTTATTCTTGTCCAATTAGGGGTTTTAAGCAATCTTGTGCATCCAATAAGTTCATTTGTGTCATTGGATTAAGATTTAAGTCATTTTCGTCCTCCATAGGCTTATTCTTGTCCAGTTAGGGTTTTTAACCAGTCTTGTGCATCCAATAGGTGTGTTTGTGTCATTGGATGAACATTTAGGTCATTTTCGTTCTCCCTAGGCTTATTCTTGTCCAATTAGGGTTTTTAACCAATCTTGTGCATCCAATAAGTTCATTTGTGTCATTGGATGAACATTTAGGTCATTTTCGTCCTCCCTAGGCTTATTCTTGTCCAATTAGGGTTTTTAACCAATCTTGTGCATCCAATAAGTTTATTTGTGTCATTGGATGAACAATTTGGTCATTTTCGTCCACCCTAGGCTTATTCTTGTCCAATTAGGGTTTTTAACCAATCTTGTGCATCCAATAAGTTCATTTGTGTCATTGGATGAACATTTAGGTCATTTTCGTCCTCCCTAGGCTTATTCTTGTCCAATTAGGGTTTTTAACCAATCTTGTGCATCCAAAAGCTGTGTTTGTGTCATTGGATGAACATTTAGGTCATTTTCGTCCTCCCTAGGCTTATTCTTGTCCAATTAGGGTTTTTAAGCAATCTTGTGCATCCAATAGGTGTGTTTGTGTCATTGGATGAACATTTAGGTCAGTTTCGTCCTCCCTAAGCTTATTCTTGTCCAATTAGGGTTTTTAAGCAATCTTGTGCATCCAATAAGTTCATTTGTGTCATTGGATGAACATTTAGGTCATTTTCGTCCTCCCTAGGCTTATTCTTGTCCAATTAGGGTTTTTAACCAATCTTGTGCATCCAATAGGTGTGTTTGTGTCATTGGATGAACATTTAGGTCATTTTCGTCCTCAGTAGGCTTAGTTTTGTGCAATTAGGGTTTTTAACCAATCTTGTGCATCCAATAGGTGTGTTTGTGTCATTAGATGAACATTTAGGTCATTTTCATCCTCCATAGGCTTATTGTTGTCCAATTAGGGTTTCTAACCAATCTTGTGCATCCAATAAGTTCATTTGTGTCATTGGATAAACATTTAGGTCATTTTTGTCCTCCCTAGGCTTATTCTTGTCCAATTAGGGTTTTTAACCAATCTTGTGCATCCAATAGGTGTGTTTGTGTCATTGGATGAACATTTAGGTCATTTTCGTCCTCCCTAGGCTTATTCTTGTCCAATTAGGGTTTTTAACCAATCTTGTGCATCCAATAGGTGTGTTTGTGTCATTGGATGAACATTTAGGTCATTTTCGTCCTCCCTAGGCTTATTCTCTTCCAATTAGTGTTTTTAACCAATCTTTTGCATCCAATAAGTTCATTTGTGTCATTGGATAAACATTTAGGTCATTTTCGTCCACCCTAGGCTTATTTTTGTCCAATTAGGGTTTTTAACCAATCTTGTGCATCCAATAGGTCTGTTTGTGTCATTGGATGAACATTTAGGTCAGTTTCGTCCTCCCTAGGCTTATTCTTGTCCAATTAGGGTTTCTAACGAATCTTGTGCATCCAATAGGTGTATTTGTGTCATTGGATGAACATTTAGGTCATTTTCGTCCTCCCTAGGCTTATTCTTGTCCAATTAGGGTTTTTAACCAATCTTGTGCATCCAATAGGTGTATTTGTGTCATTGGATTAACATTTAGGTCATTTTCGTCCTCCCTAGGCTTATTCTTGTCCAATTAGGGTTTCTAACCAATCTTGTGCATCCAATAAGTTCATTTGTGTCATTGGATGAACATTTAGGTCATTTTCGTCCTCCCTAGGCTTATTCTTGTCCAATTAGGGTTTTTAACCAATCTTGTGCATCCAATAGGTGTGTTTGTGTCATTGGATGAACATTTAGGTCATTTTCGTCCTCCCTAGGCTTATTCTTGTAAAATTAGAATTTCTAACCAATCTTTTGCATCCAATAGGTGTATTTGTGTCATTGGATGAACATTTAGGTCATTTTCGTCCTCCCTAGGCTTATTCTTGTCCAATTAGGGTTTTTAAGCAATCTTGTGCATCCAATAAGTTCATTTGTGTCATTGGATGAACATTTAGGTCATTTTCGTCCTCCCTAGGCTTATTCTTGTCCAATTAGGGTTTCTAACCAATCTTTTGCATCCAATAGGTGTATTTGTGTCATTGGATGAACATTTAGGTCATTTTCGGCATCCCTAGTCTTATTCTTGTCCAATTAGGGTTTTAAGCAATCTTGTGCATCCAATAAGTTCATTTGTGTCATTGGATGAACATTTAGGTCATTTTCGTCCTCCCTAGGCTTATTCTTGTCCAATTAGGGTTTTTAAGCAATCTTGTGCATCCAATAAGTTCATTTGTGTCATTGGATGAACATTTAGGTCATTTTCGTACTCCCTAGGCTTATTCTTGTACAATTAGGGTTTCTAACCAATCTTGTGCATCCAATAGGTGTGTTTGTGTCATTGGATGAACATTTAGGTCATTTTCGTCCTCCCTAGTCTTATTCTTGTCCAATTAGGGTTTTAAGCAATCTTGTGCATCTAATAAGTTCATTTGTGTCATTGGATGAACATTTAGGTCATTTTCGTCGTCCCTAGTCTTATTCTTGTCCAATTAGGGTTTTAAGCCAATCTTGTGCATCCAATAGGTGTGTTTGTGTCATTTGATGAACATTTAGGTCATTTACGTCCTCCCAAGGCTTCTTCTTATCCAATTATGGTTTTAAGCAATCTTTTGCATCCAATAAGTTCATTTGTGTCATTGGATTAAGATTTAAGTCATTTTCGTCCTCCCTAGGCTTATTCTTGTCCAGTTAGGGTTTTTAACCAATCTTGTGCATCCAATTGGTGTGTTTGTGTCATTGGATGAACATTTAGGTCATTTTCGTCCTCTCTAGGCTTATTCTTGTCCAATTAGGGTTTTTAACCAATCTTGTGCATCCAATAGGTGTGTTTGTGTCATTGGATGAACATTTAGGTCATTTTCGTCCTCCCTAGGCTTATTCTTGTCCAATTAGGGTTTTTAACCAATCTTGTGCATCCAATAGGTGTGTTTGTGTCATTGGATGAACATTTAGGTCATTTTCGTCCTCCCTAGGCTTATTCTTGTCCAATTAGGGTTTTTAACCAATCTTGTACATCCAATAGATGTGTTTGTGTCATTTGATGAACATTTAGGTCATTTTCGTCCTCCCTAGGCTTATTCTTGTCCAGTTAGGATTTTTAACCAATCTTGTGCATCCAATAGGTGTGTTTGTGTCATTGGATGAACATTTAGGTTATTTTCGTCCTCCCTAGGCTTATTCTTGTCCAATTAGGGTTTTTAACCAATCTTGTGCATCCAATAGGTGTGTTTGTGTCATTGGATGAACATTTAGGTCATTTTCGTCCTCCCTAGGCTTATTCTTGTCCAATTAGGGTTTTTAACCAATCTTGTGCATCCAATAAGTTCATTTGTGTCATTGGATGAACATTTAGGTCATTTTCGTCCTCCCAAGGCTTATTCTTGTCCAATTAGGGTTTCTAACCAATCTTGTGCATCCAATAGGTGTGTTTGTGTCATTGGATGAACATTTAGGTCCTTTTCGTCCTCCCTAGGCTTATTCTTGTCCAATTACGGTTTTTAAGCAATCTTGTGCATCCAATAAGTTCATTTGTGTTATTGGATGAACATTTAGGTCATTTTCGTCCTCTCTAGGCTTATTCTTGTCCAATTAGGGTTTCTAAACTATCTTGTGCATCCAATAGGTGTGTTTGTGTCATTGGATGAACATTTAGGTCATTTTCGTCCTCCCTAGGCTTATTCTTGTCCAATTAGGGTTTTTAACCAATCTTGTGCATCCAATAAGTTCATTTGTGTCATTGGATGAACATTTAGGTCATTTTCGTCCTCCCAAGGCTTATTCTTGTCCAATTAGGGTTTCTAACCAATCTTGTGCATCCAATAAGTTCATTTGTGTCATTGGATGAATATTTAGGTCATTTTCGTCCTCCCTAGGCTTATTCTTGTCCAATTAGGGTTTTTAAGCAATCTTGTGCATCCAATAAGTTCATTTGTGTCATTGGATTAAGATTTAAGTCATTTTCGTCCTCCCTAGGCTTATTCTTGTCCAGTTAGGGTTTTTAACCAATCTTGTGCATCCAACAGGTGTGTTTGTGTCGTTGGATGAACATTTAGGTCATTCTCGTCCTCCCTAGGCTTATTCTTATCCAATTAGGGTTTTTAACCAATCTTGTGCATCCAATAGGTGTGTTTGTGTCATTGGATGAACATTTAGGTCATTTTCGTTCTCCCTAGGCTTATTCTTGTCCAATTAGGGTTTTTAACCAATCTTGTGCATCCAATAAGTTCATTTGTGTCATTGGATGAACATTTAGGTCATTTTCGTCCTCCCTAGGCTTATTCTTGTCCAATTAGGGTTTTTAACCAATCTTGTGCATCCAATAAGTTTATTTGTGTCATTGGATGAACAATTTGGTCATTTTCGTCCACCCTAGGCTTATTCTTGTCCAATTAGGGTTTTTAACCAATCTTGTGCATCCAATAAGTTCATTTGTGTCATTGGATGAACATTTAGGTCATTTTCGTCCTCCCTAGGCTTATTCTTGTCCAATTAGGGTTTTTAACCAATCTTGTGCATCCAAAAGCTGTGTTTGTGTCATTGGATGAACATTTAGGTCATTTTCGTCCTCCCTAGGCTTATTCTTGTCCAATTAGGGTTTTTAAGCAATCTTGTGCATCCAATAGGTGTGTTTGTGTCATTGGATGAACATTTAGGTCAGTTTCGTCCTCCCAAGGCTTATTCTTGTCCAATTAGGGTTTCTAACGAATCTTGTGCATCCAATAGGTGTATTTGTGTCATTGGATGAACATTTAGGTCATTTTCGTCCTCCCAAGGCTTATTCTTGTCCAATTAGGGTTTTTAACCAATCTTGTGCATCCAATAGGTGTGTTTGTGTCATTGGATGAACATTTAGGTCATTTTCGTCCTCCCTAGGCTTAGTCTTGTCCAATTAGGGTTTCTAACCAATCTTGTGCATCCAATAGGTGTATTTGTGTCATTGGATGAACATTTAGGTCATTTTCGTCCTCCCTAGGCTTATTCTTGTCTAATTAGGGTTTTTAAGCAATCTTGTGCATCCAATAAGTTCATTTGTGTCATTGGATGAACATTTAGGTCATTTTCTTCCTCCTTAGGCTTATTCTTGTCCAATTAAGGTTTTTAACCAATCTTGTGCATCCAATAAGTTCATTTGTGTCATTGGATGAACATTTAGGTCATTTTCGTCCTCCCAAGGCTTATTCTTGTCCAATTAGGGTTTTTAACCAATCTTGTGCATCCAATAGGTGTGTTTGTGTCATTGGATGAACATTTAGGTCATTTTCGTCCTCCCTAGGCTTATTCTTGTCCAATTAGGGTTTTTAACCAATCTTGTGCATCCAATAAGTTCATCTGTGTCATTGGATAAACATTTAGGTCATTTTCGTCCACCCTAGGCTTATTCTTGTCCAATTAGGGTTTTTAACCAATCTTGTGCATCCAATAAGTTCATTTGTTTCATTGGATGAATATTTAGGTCATTTTCGTCCTCCCAAGGCTTATTCTTGTCCAATTAGGGTTTTTAACCAATCTTGTGCATCCAATAGGTGTGTTTGTGTCATTGGATGAACATTTAGGTCATTTTTGTCCTCCCGAGGCTTATTCTTGTCCAATTAGGGTTTTTAACCAATCTTGTGCATCCAATAAGTTCATTTGTGTCATTGGATGAACATTTAGGTCATTTTCGTCCTCCCAAGGCTTATTCTTGTCCAATTAGGGTTTTTAACCAATCTTGTGCATCCAATAGGTGTGTTTGTGTCATCGGATGAACATTTAGGTCATTTTCGTCCTCCCTAGGCTTATTCTTGTCCAATTAGGGTTTATAAGCAATCTTGTGCATCCAATAAGTTCATTTGTGTCATTGGATGAACATTTAGGTCATTTTCGTCCTCCCTAGGCTTATTCTTGTCCAATTAGGGTTTCTAACCAATCTTGTGCATCCAATATGTGTGTTTGTGTCAATGGATGAACATTTAGGTCGTTTTCGTCCTCCCTAGGCTTATTCTTGTCAAATTAGGGTTTCTAACCAATCTTTTGCATCCAATAGGTGTATTTGTGTCATTGGACGAACATTTCGTCCTCCCTAGGCTTATTCTTGCCAAATTAGGGTTTCTAACCAATCTTTTGCATCCAATAGGTGTATTTGTGTCATTGGATGAACATTTAGGTCATTTTCGTCCTCCCAAGGCTTATTGTTGTCCAATTAGGGTTTTTAACCAATCTTGTGCATCCAATAGGTGTGTTTGTGTCATTGGATGAACATTTAGGTCATTTTCGTCCACCCTAGGCTTATTCTTGTCCAGTTAGGGTTTTTAACCAATCTTGTGCATCCAATAAGTTCATTTGTGTCATTGGATGAACATTTACGTCATTTTCGTCCTCCCTAGGCTTATTCTTGTCCAATTAGGGTTTTTAACCAATCTTGTGCATCCAATAGGTGTGTTTGTGTCATTGGATGAACATTTAGGTCATTTTCGTCCTCCCTAGGCTTATTCTTGTCCAATTAGGGTTTTTAACCAATCTTGTGCATCCAATAGGTGTGTTTGTGTCATTGGATGAACATTTAGGTCATTTTCGTCCTCCCTAGGCTTATTCTCTTCCAATTAGTGTTTTTAACCAATCTTTTGCATCCAATAAGTTCATTTGTGTCATTGGATAAACATTTAGGTCATTTTCGTCCACCCTAGGCTTATTTTTGTCCAATTAGGGTTTTTAACCAATCTTGTGCATCCAATAGGTCTGTTTGTGTCATTGGATGAACATTTAGGTCAGTTTCGTCCTCCCTAGGCTTATTCTTGTCCAATTAGGGTTTCTAACGAATCTTGTGCATCCAATAGGTGTATTTGTGTCATTGGATGAACATTTAGGTCATTTTCGTCCTCCCTAGGCTTATTCTTGTCCAATTAGGGTTTTTAACCAATCTTGTGCATCCAATAGGTGTGTTTGTGTCAATGGATGAACATTTAGGTCATTTTCGTCCTCCCTAGTCTTATTCTTGTCCAATTAGGGTTTTAAGCAATCTTGTGCATCCAATAAGTTCATTTGTGTCATTGGATGAATATTTAGGTCATTTTCGTCCTCCCTAGGCTTATTCTTGTCCAATTAGGGTTTCTAACCAATCTTGTGCATCCAATAGGTGTGTTTGTGTCATTGGGTGAACATTTAGGTCATTTTCGTCCTCCCTATGCTTATTCTTGTCCAATTAGGGTTTTTAACCAATCTTGTGCATCCAATAGGTGTGTTTGTGTCATTGGATGAACATTTAGGTCATTTTCGTCCTCCCTAGGCTTATTCTTGTCCAATTAGGGTTTTTAACCAATCTTGTGCATCCAATAAGTTCATTTGTGTCATTGGATGAATAGTTAGGTCATTTTCGTCCTCCCTAGGCTTATTCTTGTCCAATTAGGGTTTATAACCAATCTTGTGCATCCAATTGGTGTGTTTAGTCATTTGATGAACATTTAGGTTATTTTCGTCCTCCCTAGGCTTATTCTTGTCCAATTAGGGTTTTTAACCAATCTTGTGCATCCAATAAGTTCATTTGTGTCATTGGATTAACATTTAGGTCATTTTCGTCCTCCCTAGGCTTATTCTTGTCCAATTAGGGTTTCTAATCAATCTTGTGCATCCAATAGGTGTGTTTGTGTCATTGGATGAACATTTAGGTCATTTTCGTCCTCCCTAGTCTTATTCTTGTCCAATTAGGGTTTTAAGCAATCTTGTGCATCCAATAAGTTCATTTGTGTCATTTTCGTCCTCCCTAGACTGATTCTTGTCAAATTAGGGTTTTTAACCAATCTTGTGCATCCAATAGATGTGTTTGTGTCATTGGATTAAGATTTAAGTCATTTTCGTCCTTCCTAGGCTTATTCTTGTCCAATTAGGATTTTTAACCAATCTTGTGCATCCAATAAGTTCATTTGTGTCATTGGATGAACATTTAGGTCATTTTCGTCCTCCCTAGGCTTATTCATGTCCAATTAGGGTTTTTAAGCAATCTTGTGCATCCAATAAGTTCATTTGTGTCATTGGAAGAACATTTAGGTCATTTTTGTCCTCCCTAGGCTTATTCTTGTCCAATTAGGGTTTTTAAGCAATCTTGTGCATCCAATAAGTTCATTTGTGTCATTGGATGAACATTTAGGTCATTTTTGTCCTCCCTAGGCTTATTCTTGTCCAATTAGGGTTTCTAACCAATCTTGTGCATTCAATAGGTGTATTTGTGTCATTGGATGAACATTTAGGTCATTTTCGTCCTCCCTAGGCTTATTCTGGTCCAATTAGGGTTTTTAAGCAATCTTGTGCATCCAATAAGTTCATTTGTGTCATTGGATGAACATTTAGATCATTTTCGACCTCCCTAGGCTTATTTTTGTCCAATTAGGGTTTCTAACCAATCTTGTGCATCCAATAGGTGTGTTTGTGTCATTGGATGAACATTTAGGTCATTTTCGTCCTCCCTAGGCTTATTCTTGTCCAATTAGGGTTTTTAACCAATCTTGTGCATCCAATAAGTTCATTTGTGTCATTGGATGAACATTTAGGTCATTTTCGTCCACCCTAGGCTTATTCTTGTCCAATTAGGGTTTTTAACCAATCTTGTGCATCCAATAAGTTCATGTGTGTCATTGGATGAACATTTAGGTCATTTTCGTCCTCCCAAGGCTTATTCTTGTCCAATTAGGGTTTCTAACCAATCTTGTGCATCCAATAAGTTCAATTGTGTCATTGGATGAACATTTAGGTCATTTTCGTCCTCCCTAGGCTTATTCTTGTCCAATTAGGGTTTTTAAGCAATCTTGTGCATCCAATAAGTTCATTTGTGTCATTGGATGAACATTTAGGTCATTTTCGTCCTCCCTAGGCTTATTCTTGTCCAATTAGGGTTTCTAACCAATCTTGTGCTTCCAATAAGTTCATTTGTGTCATTGGATGAACATTTTGGTCATTTTCGTCCTCCCTAGGCTTATTCTTGTCCAATTACGGTTTTTAACCATTCTTGTGCATCCAATAGGTGTGTTTGTGTCATTGGATGAACATTTAGGTCATTTTCGTCTTCCCTAGTCTTATTCTTGTCCAATTAGGGTTTTAAGCAATCTTGTGCATCCAATAAGTTCATTTGTGTCATTGGATGAACATTTAGGTCATTTTCGTCCTCCCTAGGCTTATTCTTGTCCAATTAGGGTTTTTAAGCAATCTTGTGCATCCAATAAGTTAATTTGTGTCATTGGATGAACATTTAGGTCGTTTTCGTCCTCCCTAGGCTTATTCTTGTTCAATTAGGGTTCTTAAGCAATCTTGTGCATAAAATAAGTTCATTTGTGTCATTGGATGAACATTTAGGTCATTTTCGTCCTCCCTAGGCTTATTCTTGTCCAATTAGGGTTTTTAAGCAATCTTGTGCATCCAATAAGTTCATTTGTGTCATTAGATGAACATTTAGGTTATTTTCTTCCTCACTAGGCTTAGTTTTGTGCAATTAGGGTTTTTAACCAATCTTGTGCTTCCAATAGGTGTGTTTGTGTCATTTGATGAACGTTTAGGTCATTTTCATCCTCCCTAGTCTTATTCTTGTCCAATTAGGGTTTAAAGCAATCTTGTGCATCCAATAAGTTCATTTGTGTCATTGGATTAAGATTTAAGTCATTTTCGTCCTCCCTACGCTTATTCTTGTTCAATTAGGGTTTCTAACCAATCTTGTGCATCCAATAGGTGTGTTTGTGTCATTGGATGAACATTTAGGTCATTTTCGTCCTCCCTAGTCTTATTCTTGTCCAATTAGGGTTTTAAGCAATCTTGTGCATCCAATAAGTTCATTTGTGTCATTGGATGAACATTTAGGTCATTTTTTGTCCTCCCTAGGCTTATTCATGTCCAATTAGGGTTTTTAAGCATTCTTGTGCATCCAATAAGTTCATTTGTGTCATTGGATGAACATTTAGGTCATTTTCGTCCTCCCTAGGCTTATTCTTGTCCAAATAGGGTTTTAAGCAATCTTGTGCATCCAATAAGTTCATTTGTGTCATTGGATGAACATTTAGGTCATTTTTCGTCCTCCCTAGGCTTATTCTTGTCCAATTAGGGTTTTTAACCAATCTTGTGCATCCAATAAGTTCATTTCTGTCATTGGATGAACATTTAGGTCATTTTTGTCATCCCTAGGCTTATTCTTGTCCAATTAGGGTTTTAACCAATCTTGTGCATCCAATAGGTGTGTTTGTGTCATTGGATGAACATTTAGGTCATTTTCGTCCTCCCTAGTCTAATTCTTGTCCAATTAGGGTTTTAAGCAATCTTGTGCATCCAATAAGTTCATTTGTGTCATTGGATTAAGATTTAAGTCATTTTCGTCCTCCCTAGGCTTATTCTTGTTCAATTAGGGTTTCTAACCAATCTTATGCATCCAATAGGTGTGTTTGTGTCATTGGATGAACATTTAGGTCATTTTCGTCCTCCCTAGTCTTATTCTTGTCCAATTAGGGTTTTAAGCAATCTTGTGCATCCAATAAGTTCATTTGTGTCATTGGATGAACATTTAGGTCATTTTCGTCCTCCCTAGGCTTATTCTTGTCCAATTAGGGTTTCTAACCAATCTTGTGCATCCAATAAGTTCATTTGTGTCATTGGATGAACATTTAGGTCATTTTCGTCCTCCCTAGGCTTATTCTTGTCCAATTAGGGTTTTTAACCAATCTTGTGCATCCAATAGGTGTGTTTGTGTCATTGGATAAACATTTAGGTCATTTTCGTCCACCCTAGGCTTATTCTTGTCCAATTAGGGTTTTTAACCAATCTTGTGCATCCAATAAGTTCATTTGTGTCATTAGATGAACATTTAGGTCATTTTCGTCATCCCTAGGCTTATTCTTGTCCAATTAGGGTTTTTAACCAATTTTGTGCATCCAATAGGTGTGTTTGTGTCATTGGATGAACATTTAGGTCATTTTCGTCCTCCCTAGGCTTATTCTTGTCCAATTAGGGTTTATAAGCAATCTTGTGCATCCAATAAGTTCATTTGTGTCATTGGATGAACATTTAGGTTATTTTCGTCCTCCCTAGGCTTATTCTTGTCCAATTAGGGTTTTTAAGCAATCTTGTGAATCCTATAAGTTCATTTGTTTCATTGGATGAACATTTAGGTCATTTTCGTCCTCCCTAGGCTTATTCTTGTTCAATTAGGGTTACTAACCAATCTTGTGCATCCAATAGGTGTGTTTGTGTCATTGGATGAACATTTAGGTCATTTTCGTCCTCCCTAGTCTTATTCTTGTCCAATCAGGGTTTTAAGCAATCTTGTGCGTCCAATAAGTTCATTTGTGTCATTGGATGAACATTTAGGTCATTTTTCGTCCTCCCTAGGCTTATTCTTGTCCAATTAGGGTTTTTAAGCAATCTTGTGCATCCAATAAGTTCATTTGTGTCATTGGATGAACATTTAGGTCATTTTCGTCATCCCTAGGCTTATTCTTGTCCAATTAGGGTTTATAAGCAATCTTGTGCATCCAATAAGTTCATTTGTGTCATTGGATGAACATTTAGGTCATTTTCGTCCTCCCTAGGCTTATTCTTGTCCAATTAGGGTTTCCAACCAATCTTGTGCATCCAATAAGTTCATTTGTGTCATTGGATGAACATTTAGGTCATTTTCGTCCTCCCTAGGCTTATTGTTGTCCAATTAGGGTTTTTAACCAATCTTGTGCATCCAATAAGTTCATTTGTGTCATTGGATGAACATTTAGGTCATTTTCGTCCTCCCTAGGCTTATTCTTGTCCAATAAGGGTTTCTAACCAATCTTGTGCATCCAATAAGTTCATTTGTGTCATTGGATGAACATTTAGGTCATTTTCGTCCTCCCTAGGCTTATTCTTGTCCAATTTGGGTTTTTAACCAATCTTGTGCATCCAATAGGTGTGTTTGTGTCATTGGATGAACATTTAGGTCATTTTCGTCCTCCCTAGGCTTATTCTTGTCAAATTAGGGATTCTAACCAATCTTTTGCATCCAATAGGTGTATTTGTGTCATTGGATGAACAATTAGGTCATTTTCGTGCTCCCTAGGCTTATTCTTGTCCTATTAGGGTTTTTAAGCAATCTTGTGCATCCAATAAGTTCATTTGTGTCATTGGATGAACATTTAGGTCATTTTCGTCCTCCCTAGGCTTATTCTTGTCAAATTAGGGTTTCTAACCAATCTTTTGCATCCAATAGGTGTATTTGTGTCATTGGATGAACATTTAGGTCATTTTCGTCCTCCCTAGGCTTATTCTTGTCCAATTAGGGTTTTAAACCAATCTTGTGCATCCAATATGTTCATTTGTGTCATTGGATGAACATTTAGGTCATTTTCGTCCTCCCTAGGCTTATTCTTGTCCAATTAGGGTTTCTAACCAATCTTGTGCATCCAATAAGTTCATTTGTGTCATTGGATGAACATTTAGGTCATTTTCGTCCTCCCTAGGCTTATTCTTGTCCAATTAGGATTTGTAACCAATCTTGTGCATCCAATAAGTATATTTGTGTCATTGGATGAACATTTAGGTCATTTTCGTCCTCCCTATAATTATTCTTGTCCAATTAGGGTTTTTAACCAATCTTGTGCATCCAATAGGTGTGTTTGTGTCATTGGATAAACATTTAGGTCATTTTCGTCCTCCCTAGGCTTATTCTTGTCTAATTAGGGTTTTTAAGCAATTTTGTGCATCCAATAAGTTCATTTGTGTCATTGGATGAACATTTAGGTCATTTTCGTCCTCCCTAGGCTTATTCTTGTCCAATTAGGGTTTCTAACCAATCTTGTGCATCCAATAAGTTCATTTGTGTCATTGGATGAACATTTAGGTCATTTTCGTCCTCCCTAGGCTTATTCTTGTCCAATTAGGGTTTTTAACCAATCTTGTGCATCCAATAGGTGTGTTTGTGTCATTGGATGAACATTTAGGTCATTTTCGTCCTCCCTAGTCTTATTCTTGTCCAATTAGGCTTTTAAGCAATCTTGTGCATCCAATAAGTTCATTTGTGTCATTGGATGAACATTTAGGTTATTTTGGTCCTCATTAGGCTTAGTTTTGCGCAATTAGGGTTTTTAACCAATCTTGTGCATCCAATAGGTGTGTTTGTGTCATTAGATGAACATTTAGGTCATTTTCATCCTCCCTAGGCTTATTGTTGTCCAATTAGGGTTTTTAACCAATCTTGTGCATCCAATAGGTGTGTTTGTGTCATTTGATGAACATTTAGGTCATTTTCATCCTCCCTAGTCTTATTCTTGTCCAATTAGGGTTTTAAGCAATCTTGTGCATCCAATAAGTTCATTTGTGTCATTGGATTAAGATTTAAGTCATTTTCGTCCTCCCTAGGCTTATTCTTGTTCAATTAGGGTTTCTAAACAATCTTGTGCATCCAATAGGTGTGTTTGTGTCATTGGATGAACATTTAGGTCATTTTCGTCCTCCCTAGGCTTATTCTTATTCAATTAGGGTTTCTAACCTATCTTGTGCATGCAATAAGTTCATTTGTGTCATTAGATGCACATTTAGGTCATTTTCGTCCTCCCTAGGCTTATTCTTGTCCAATTAGGATTTTTATCCAATCTTGTGCATCCAATAAGTTCATTTGTGTCATTGGATGAACATTTAGGTCATTTTCGTCCTCCCTAGGCTTATTCTTGTCCAATTAGGGTTTCTAACCAATCTTGTGCATCCAATAAGTTCATTTGTGTCATTGGATGAACATTTAGGTCATTTTCGTCCTCCCTAGGCTTATTCTTGTCCAATTAGGGTTTCTAACCAATCTTTTGCATCTAATAGGTGTATTTGTGTCATTGGATGAACATTTAGGTCATTTTCGTCCTCCCTAGTCTTATTCTTGTCCAATTAGGGTTTTAAGCAATCTTGTGCATCCAATAAGTTCATTTGTGTCATTGGATGAACATTTAGGTCATTTTCGTCCTCCCTAGGCTTATTCTTGTCCAATTAGGGTTTTTAAGCAATCTTGTGCATCCAATACGTTCATTTGTGTCATTGGATGAACATTTAGGTCATTTTCGTCCTCCCTAGGCTTATTCTTGTCCAATTAGGGTTTTTAACCAATCTTGTGCATCCAATAGGTGTATTTGTGTCATTGGATGAACATTTAGGTCATTTTCGTCCTCCCTAGGCCTATTCTTGTCCAATTAGGGTTTTTAACCAATCTTGTGCATCCAATAAGTTCATTTGTGTCATTGGATGAACATTTAGGTCATTTTCGTCCTCCCTAGGCTTATTCTTGTCCAATTAGGGTTTTTAACCAATCTTGTGCATCCAATAGGTGTGTTTGTGTCATTGGATAAACATTTAGGTCATTTTCGTTCTCCATAGGCTTATTCTTGTCCAATTAGGGTTTTTAACCAATCTTATGCATCCAATAAGTTCATTTGTGTCATTGGATGAACATTTAGGTCATTTTCGTCCTCCCTAGGCTTATTCTTGTCCAATTAGGGTTTTTAACCAATCTTGTGCATCCAATAGGTGTGTTTGTGTCATTGGATGAACATTTAGGTCATTTTCGTCCTCCCTAGTCTTATTCTTGTCCAATTAGGGTTTCTAACCAATCTTGTGCATCCAATAGATGTATTTGTGTCATTGGATTAATATTTAAGAAATTTTCGTCCTCCCTAGGCTTATTCTTGTTCAATTAGGGTTTCTAACCAATCTTGTGCATCCAATAGATGTGTTTGTGTCATTGGATGAACATTTAGGTCATTTTCGTCCTCCCTAGTCTTATTCTTGTCCAATTAGGGTTTTAAGCAATCTTGTGCATCCAATAAGTTCATTTGTGCCATTGGATGAACATTTAGGTCATTTTCGTCCTCCCTAGGCTTATTCTTGTCCAATTAGGGTTTTTAACCAATCTTGTGCATCCAATAGGTGTGTTTGTGTCATTGGATGAACATTTAGGTCATTTTCGTCCTCCCTAGGCTTATTGTTGTCCAATTAGGGTTTCTAACGTATCTTGTGCATCCAATAGGTGTATTTGTGTCATTGGATGAACATTTAGGTCATTTTCGTCCTCCCTAGGCTTATTCTTGTCCAATTAGGGTTTTTAAGCAATCTTGTGCATCCAATAAGTTCATTTGTGTCATTGGATTAAGATTTAAGTCATTTTCGTCCTCCCTAGGCTTATTCTTGTCCAGTTAGGGTTTTTAACCAATCTTGTGCATCCTATAGGTGTGTTTGTGTCATTGGATGAACATTTAGGTCATTTTCGTCTTCCCTAGGCTTATTCTTGTCCAATTAGGGTTTTTAACCAATCTTGTGCATCCAATAGGTGTGTTTGTGTCATTGGATGAACATTTAGGTCATTTTCGTCGTCCCTAGGCTTATTCTTGTCCAATTAGGGTTTCTAACCAATCTTGTGCATCCAATAGGTGTATTTGTGTCATTGGATGAACATTTAGGTCATTTTCGTCCTCCCTAGGCTTATTCTTGTCCAATTAAGGTTTTTAAGCAATCTTGTGCATCCAATAAGTTCATTTGTGTCATTGGATGTACATTTAGGTCATTTTTTTCCTCCCTAGAATTATTCTTGTCCAATTAGGGTTTCTAACCAATCTTGTGCATCCAATAAGTTCATTTGTGTCATTGGATGAACATTTAGGTCATTTTCGTCCTCCCTAGGCTTATTCTTGTCCAATTAGGGTTTTTAACCAATCTTGTGCATCCAATAGGTGTGTTTGTGTCATTGGATGAACATTTAGGTCATTTTCGTCGTCCCTAGTCTTATTCTTGTCCAATTAGGGTTTTAAGCCAATCTTGTGCATCCAATAGGTGTGTTTGTGTCATTTGATGAACATTTAGGTCATTTACGTCCTCCCAAGGCTTCTTCTTATCCAATTAGGGTTTTAAGCAATCTTGTGCATCCAATAAGTTCATTTGTGTCATTGGATTAAGATTTAAGTCATTTTCGTCCTCCCTAGGTTTATTCTTGTCCAGTTAGGGTTTTTAACCAATCTTGTGCATCCAATAGGTGTGTTTGTGTCATTGGATGAACATTTAGGTCATTTTTGTCCTCCCTAGGTTTATTCTTGTCCAGTTAGGGTTTTTAACCAATCTTGTGCATCCAATAGGTGTGTTTGTGTCATTGGATGAACATTTAGGTCATTTTTGTCCTCCCTAGGCTTATTCTTGTCCAATTAGGGTTTTTAACCAATCTTGTGCATCCAATAGGTATGTTTGTGTCATTGGATGAACATTTAGGTCATTTTCGTCCTCCCTAGGCTTATTCTTGTCCAATTAGGGTTTTTAACCAATCTTGTGCATCCAATAAGTTAATTTGTGTCATTGGATGAACATTTAGGTCATTTTCGTCCTCCCTAGGCTTATTCTTGTCCAATTAGGGTTTTTAAGCGATCTTGTGCATCAAATAAGTTCATATGTGTCATTGGATGATCATTTAGGTCATTTTCGTCCTCCCTAGGCTTATTCTTGTCCAATTAGGGTTTTTAACCAATCTTGTGCATCCAATAAGTTCATTTGTGTCATTGGATGAAAAGTTCGGTCATTTTCGTCCTCCGAAGGCTTATTCTTGTCCACTTAGGGTTTTTAACCAATCTTGTGCATCCAATAAGTTAATTTGTGTCATTGGATGAACATTTAGGTCATTTTCGTCCTCCCTAGTCTTATTCTTGTCCAATTAGGGTTTTTAACCAATCTTGTGCATCCAATAAGTTAATTTGTGTCATTGGATGAACATTTAGGTCATTTTCGTCCTCCCTAGTCTTATTCTTGTCCAATTAGGGTTTTAAGCAGTCTTGTGCGTCCAATAAGTTCATTTGTGTCATTGGATTAAGATTTAAGTCATTTTCGTCCTCCCTAGGCTTATTCTTGTTCAATTAGGGTTTCTAACCAATCTTGTGCATCCAATAGGTGTGTTTGTGTCATTGGATGAACATTTAGGTCATTTTCGTCCTCCCTAGTCTTATTCTTGTCCAACTAGGGATTTAAGCAATCTTGTGCATCCAATAAGTTCATTTGTGTCATTGGATGAACATTTAGGTTATTTTCGTCCTTACTAGGCTTAGTTTTGTGCAATTAGGGTTTTTAACCAATCTTGTGCATCCAATAGGTACGTTTGTGTCATTAGATGAACATTTAGGTCATTTTCATCCTCCCTAGGCTTATTGTTGTCCAATTAGGGTTTTTAACCAATCTTGTGCATCCAATAGGTGTGTTTGTGTCATTGGATGAACATTTAAGTCATTTTCGTCCTCCCTAGGCTTATTCTTGTCCAATTAGGGTTTTTAAGCAATCTTGTGCATCCAATAAGTTCATTTGTGTCATTGGATGAACATTCAGGTCATTTTCGTCCTCCCTAGGCTTATTCTTGTCCAATTAGGGTTTTTAACCAATCTTGTGCATCCAATAGGTGTGTTTGTGTCATTGGATGAACATTTAGGTCATTTTTGTCCTCCCTAGGCTTATTCTTGTCCAATTAGGGTTTTTAACCAATCTTGTGCATCCAATAAGTTCATTTGTGTCATTGGATAAACATTTAGGTCATTTTCGTCCACCCTAGGCTTATTCTTGTCCAATTAGGGTTTTTAACCAATCTTGTGCATCCAATAAGTTCATTTCTGTCATTGGATGAACATTTAGGTCATTTTCGTCATCCCTAGGCTTATTCTTGTCCAATTAGGGTTTTTAACCAATCTTGTGCATCCAATAGGTGTGTTTGTGTCATTGGATGAACATTTAGGTCAATTTCGTCCTCCCTAGTCTTAATCTTGTCCAATTAGGATTTTAAGCAATCTTGTGCATCCAATAAGTTCCTTTGTGTCATTGGATGAAGATTTAAGTCATTTTCGTCCTCCCTAGGCTTATTCTTGTTCAATTAGGGTTTCTAACCAATCTTGTGCATCCAATAGGTGTGTTTGTGTCATTGAATGAACATTTAGGTCATTTTCGTCCTCCCTAGTCTTATTCTTGTCCAATTAGGGTTTTAAGCAATCTTGTGCATCCAATAAGTTCATTTGTGTCATTGGATGAACATTTAGGTCATTTTTCCTCCTCCCTAGGCTTCTTCTTGTCCAATTAGTTTTTTAAGCAATCTTGTGCATCCAATAAGTTCATTTGTGTCATTGAATGAACATTTATGTCATTTTCGTCCTCCCTAGGGTTATTCTTGTCCAATTAGGGTTTTTAACCAATCTTGTGCATCCAATAGGTGTGTTTGTGTCATTGGATGATCATTTAGGTCATTTTCGTCCTCCGTAGGCTTATTCTTGTCAAATTAGGGTTTCTAACCAATCTTTTGCATCCAATAGGTGTATTTGTGTCATTGGATAAACAATTAGGTCATTTTCGTGCTCCCTAGGCTTATTCTTGTCCAATTAGGGTTTTTAAGCAATCTTGTGCATCCAATAAGTTCATTTGTGTCATTGGATGAACATTTAGGTCATTTTCGTCCTCCCTAGGCTTATTCTTTTCCAATTAGGGTTTTTAACCAATCTTGTGCATCCAATAAGTTCATTTGTGTCATTGGATCAACATTTAGGTCATTTTCGTCCACCCTAGGCTTATTCTTGTCCAATTAGGGTTTTTAACCAATCTTGTGCATCCAATAAGTTCATTTGTGTCATTAGATGAACATTTAGGTCATTTTCGTCCTCCCAAGGCTTATTGTTGTCCAATTAGGGTTTTTAACCAATCTTGTGCATCCAATAAGTTCATTTGTGTCATTGGATGAACATTTAGGTCATTTTCGTCCTCCCTAGGCTTATTCTTGTCCAATTAGTGTTTTTAAGCAATCTTGTGCATCCAATAAGTTCATTTGTGTCATTGGATGAACATTTAGGTCATTTTCGTCATCCCTAGGCTTATTCTTGTCCAATTAGGGTTTTTAACCAATCTTGTGCATCCAATAGGTGTATTTGTGTCATTGGTTAAACATTTAGGTCCTTTTCGTCCACCCTAGGCTTATTCTTGTCCAATTAGGGTTTTTAACCAATCTTGTGCATCCAATAAGTTCATTTCTGTCATTGGATGAACATTTAGGTCATTTTCGTCATCCCTAGGCTTATTCTTGTCCAATTAGGGTTTTTAACCAATCTTGTGCATCCAATAGGTGTGTTTGTGTCATTGGATGAACATTTAGGTCATTTTCGTCCTCCCTAGTCTTATTCTTGTCCAATTAGGGTTTTAAGCAATCTTGTGCATCCAATAAGTTCATTTGTGTCATTGGATTAAGATTTAAGTCATTTTCGTCCTCCCTAGGCTTATTCTTGTTCAATTAGGGTTTCTAACCAATCTTGTGCATCCAATAGGTGTGTTTGTGTCATTGGATGAACATTTAGGTCATTTTCGTCCTCCCTAGTCTTATTCTTGTCCAATTAGGTTTTTAAGCAATCTTGTGCATCCAACAAGTTCATTTGTGTCATTGGATGAACATTTAGGTCATTTTCGTCCTCCCTAGGCTTATTCTTGTCCAATTAGGGTTTTTAAGCAATCTTGTGCATCCAATAAGTTCATTTGTGTCATTGGATGAACATTTAGGTAATTTTCGTCCTCCCAAGGCTTATTCTTGTCCAATTAGGGTTTTTAACCAATCTTGTGCATCCAATAAGTTCATTTGTGTCATTGGATGAACATTTAGGTCATTTTCGTCCTCCCTAGGCTTATTCTTGTCCAATTAGGGTTTTTAAGCAATCTTGTGCATCCAATAAGTTCATTTGTGTCATTGGATGAACATTTAGGTCATTTTCGTCCTCCCTAGGCTTATTCTTGTCCAATTAGGGTTTTTAACCAATCTTGTGCATCCAATAGGTGTGTTTGTGTCATTGGATGAACATTTAGTTTATTTTCTTCCACCCTAGGCTTATTCTTGTCCAATAAGGGTTTTTAACCAATCTTGTGAATCCAATAGGTGTGTTTGTATCATTGGTTGAACATTTAGGTCATTTTCGTCCTCCCTGGGCTTATTCTTGTCCAATTAGGGTTTTTAACCAATCTTGTGCATCCAATAGGTGTATTTGTGTCATTGGATGAACATTTAGGTCATTTTCGTCCTCCCTAGGCTTATTCTTGTCCAATTAGGGTTTTTAAGCAATCTTGTGCATCCAATAAGTTCATTTGTGTCATTGGATGAACATTTAGGTCATTTTCGTCCTCCCTAGGTTTATTCTTGTCCAATTAGGGTTTTTAACCAATCTTGTACATCCAATAGGTGTATTTGTGTCATTGGATGAACATTTAGGTCATTTTAGTCCTCCCTAGGCTTATTCTTGTCTAATTAGGGTTTTTAAGCAATCTTGTGCATCCAATAAGTTCATTTGTGTTATTGGATGAACATTTAGGTCATTTTCGTCCTCCCTATGCTTATTCTTGTCCAATTAGGGTTTTTAACCAATCTTGTGCATCCAATAGGTGTATTTGTGTCATTGGATGAACATTTAGGTCATTTTCGTCCTCCCTAGGCTTATTCTTGTCCAATTAGGGTTTTTAAGCAATCTTGTGCATCCAATAAGTTCATTTGTGTCATTGGATGAACATTTAGGTCATTTTCGTCCTCCCTAGGCTTATTCTTGTCCAATTAGGGTTTTTAACCAATCTTGTGCATCCAATAAGTTCATTTGTGTCATTGGTTGAACATTTAGGTCATTTTCGTCCTCCCAAGGCTTGTTCTTGTCTAATTAGGGTTTTTAACCAATCTTGTTCATCCAATAGGTGTGTTTGTGTCATTGGATGAACATATAGGTCATTTTCGTCCTCCCTAGGCTTATTCTTGTCCAATTAGGGTTTCTAACCAATCTTGTGCATCCAATAGGTGTATTTGTGTCATTGGATGAACATTTAGGTCATTTTCGTCCTCCCTAGGCTTATTCTTGTCCAATTAGGGTTTTTAACCAATCTTGTGCATCCAATAGGTGTGTTTGTGTCATTGGATGAACATTTAGGTCATTTTCGTCCTCCCTAGGCTTATTCTTGTCCAATTAGGGTTTCTAACCAATCTTGTGCATCCAATAGGTGTGTTTGTGTCATTGGATGAACATTTAGGTCATTTTCGTCCTCCCTAGGCTTATGCTTGTCCAATTAGGATTTTTAACCAATCTTGTGCATCCTATAAGTTCATTTGTGTCATGGGATAAACATTTAGGTCATTTTCGTCCACCCTAGGCTTATTCTTGTCCAATTAGGGTTTTTAACCAATCTTGTGCATCCAATAGGTGTGTTTGTGTCATTGGATGAACATTTAGGTCAGTTTCGTCCTCCCTAGGCTTATTCTTGTCCAATTAGGGTTTCTAACGAATCTTGTCCCTCCAATAGGTGTATTTGTGTCATTGGATGGACATTTAGGTCATTTTCGTCCTCCCTAGGCTTATTCTTGTCCAATTAGGGTTTTTAAGCAATCTTGTGCATCCAATAAGTTCATTTGTGTCATTGGATAAACATATAGGTCATTTTCGTCCTCTCTAGGCATATTCTTGTCCAATTATGGTTTTTAACCAATCTTGTGCATCCAATAGGTGTATTTGTGTCATTGGATGGACATTTAGGTCATTTTAGTCCTCCCTAGGCTTATTCTTGTCCAATTAGGGTTTTTAAGCAATCTTGTGCATCCAATAAGTTCATTTGTGTCATTGGATGAACATTTAAGTCACTTTCGTCTTCCCTAGGCTTATTCTTGTCCAATTACGGTTTTTAACCAATCTTGTGCATCCAATAAGTTCATTTGTGTCATTGGATGAACATTTAGGTCATTTTCGTCATTCCTAGGCTTATTCTTGTCCAATTAGGGTTTTTTACCAATCTTGTGCATCCAATAGGTGTGTTTGTGTCATTGGATGAACATTTAGGTCATTTTCGTCCTCCCTAGGCTTATTCTTGTCCAATTAGGGTTTTTAACCAATCTTGTGCATCCAATAAGTTCATTTGTGTCATTGGATAAACATTTAGGTCATTTTCGTCCACCCTAGGTTTATTCTTGTCCAATTAGGGTTTTTAACCAATCTTGTGCATCCAGTAGGTGTGTTTGTGTCATTGGATGAACATTTAGGTCATTTTCGTCCTCCCTAGGCTTATTCTTGTCCAATTAGGGTTTCTAACCAATCTTGTGCATCCAATAGGTGTATTTGTGTCATTGGATGAACATTTAGGTCATTTTCGTCCTCCATAGGCTTATTCTTGTCTAATTAGGGTTTTTAAGCAATCTTGTGCATCCAATAAGTTCATTTGTGTCATTGAATGAACATTTAGGTCATTTGCGTCCTCCCTAGGCTTATTCTTGTCCAATTAGGATTTTTAACCAATCTTGTGCATCCAATAAGTTCATTTGTGTCATTGGATGAACATTTAGGTCATTTTCGTCCTCCCTAGGCTTATTCTTGTCCAATTAGGGTTTTTAACCAATCTTGTGCATCCAATAGGTGTGTTTGTGTCATTGGATGAACATTTAGGTCATTTTCGTCCTCCCTAGGCTTATTCTTGTCCAATTAGGGTTTCTTACCAATCTTATGCATCCAATAGGTGTGTTTGTGTCATTGGATGAACATTTAGGTCATTTTCGTCCTCCCTAGGCTTATTCTTGTCCAATTAGGGTTTTTAAGCAATCTTGTGCATCCAATAAGTTCATTTGTGTCATTGGATGAACATTTAGGTCATTTCTGTCCTCCCTAGGCTTATTCTTGTCCAATTAGGGTTTTTAACCAATCTTGTGCATCCAATAAGTTCATTTGTGTCATTGGATAAACATTTAGGTCATTTTCGTCCTCCCTAGGCTTATTCTTGTCCAATTAGGGTTTCTAACCAATCTTGTGCATCCAATAGGTATGTTTGTGTCATTGGATAAACATTTAGGTCATTTTCGTCCTCCCTAGGCTTATTCTTGTCCAATTAGGGTTTTTAACCAATCTTGTGCATCCAATAGGTGTGTTTGTGTCATTGGATGAACATTTAGGTCATTTTCGTCCTCCCTAGGCTTATTCTTGTCCAATTAGGCTTTCTAACCAATCTTGTGCATCCAATAGGTGTGTTTGTGTCATTGGATGAACATTTAGGTCATTTTCGTCCTCCCTAGGCTTATTCTTGTCCAATTAGGGTTTTTAACCAATCTTGTGCATCCAATAAGTTCATTTGTGTCATTGGATTAACATTTAGGTCATTTTCGTCCTTCCTAGGCTTATTCTTGAACAATTAGGGTTTCTTACCAATCTTGTGCATCCAATAGGTGTGTTTGTGTCATTGGATGAACATTTAGGTCATTTTGGTCCTCCCTAGGCTTACTCTTGTCCAATTAGGGTTTTTAACCAATCTTGTGCATCCAATAAGTTCATTTGTGTCATTGGATTAACATTTAGGTCATTTTCGTCCTTCCTAGGCTTATTCTTGTCCAATTAGGGTTTCTAACCAATCTTGTGCATCCAATAGGTGTGTTTGTGTCATTGGATGAACATTTTGGTCGTTTTCGTCCTCCCTAGTCTTATTCTTGTCCAATTAGGGTTTTAAGCAATCTTGTGCGTCCAATAAGTTCATTTGTGTCATTGAATGAACATTTAGGTCATTTTCGTCCTTCCTAGGCTTATTCTTGTCCAATTAGGGTTTCTAACCAATCTTATGCATCTAATAGGTGTGTTTGTGTCATTGGATGAACATTTAGGTCATTTTCGTCCTCCCTAGGCTTATTCTTGTCCAATTAGGGTTTTTAACCAATCTTGTGCATCCAATAAGTTCATTTGTGTCATTGGATTAACATTTAGGTCATTTTCGTCCTTCCTAGGCTTATTCTTGTCCAATTAGGGTTTCTAACCAATCTTGTGCATCCAATAGGTGTGTTTGTGTCATTGGATGAACATTTAGGTCATTTTCGTCCTCCCTAGTCTTATTCTTGTCCAATTAGTGTTTGAAGCAATCTTGTGCATCCAATAAGTTCATTTGTGTCATTGGATTAACATTTAGGTCATTTTCGTCCTCCCTAGGCTTATTCTTGTCCAATTAGGGTTTTTAACCAATCATGTGCATCCAATAAGTTCATTTGTGTCATTGGATGAACAATTAGGTCATTTTCGTCCACCCTAAGCTTATTCTTGTCCAATTAGGGTTTTTAACCAATCTTATGCATCCAATAAGTTCATTTGTGTCATTGGATGAACGTTTAGGTCATTTTCGTCCTCCCTAGGCTTATTCTGGTCCAATTAGGGTTTTTAACCAATCTTGTGCATCCAATAGGTGTGTTTGTGTCATTGGATGAACATTTAGGTCATTTTCGTCCTCCCTAGGCTTATTCTTGTCCAATTAGGGTTTTTAACCAATCTTGTGCATCCAATAAGTTCATTTGTGTCATTGGATTAACATTTAGGTCATTTTCGTCCTTCCTAGGCTTATTGTTGTCCAATTAGCGTTTCTAACCAATCTTGTGCATCCAATAGGTGTGTTTGTGTCATTGGATGAACATTTAGGTCATTTTCATCCTCCCTAGGCTTATTCTTGTCCAATTAGGGTTTTTAACCAATCTTGTGCATCCAATAAGTTAATTTGTGTCATTGGATGAACATTTAGGTCATTTTCGTCCTCCCTATGCTTATTCTTGTCCAATTACGGTTTTTAACCAATCTTGTGTATCCAATAGGTGTGTTTGTGTCATTGGATGAACATTTAGGTCATTTTCTTCCTCCCTAGGCTTATTCTTGTCCAATTAGGGTTTTTAACCAATCTTGTGCATCCAATAAGTTCATTTGTGTCATTGGGTGAACATTTAGGTCATTTTCGTCCTCCCTAGGCTTATTCTTGTCCAATTAGGGTTTCTAACCAATCTTGTGCATCCAATAAGTGTGTTTAGTCATTTGATGAACATTTAGGTCATTTTCGTCCTCCCTAGACTTATTCTTGTCCAATTAGGGTTTCTAACCAATCTTGTGCATCCAATAAGTTTATTTGTGTCATTGGATGAACATTTAGGTCATTTTCGTCCTCCCTAGTCTTATTCTTGTCCAATTAGGGTTTTTAACCAATCTTGTGCATCCAATAAGTTCATTTGTGTCATTGGATGAACATTTAGGTCATTTTCGTCCTCCCTAGGCTTATTCTTGTCCAATTAGGGTTTTTAACCAATCTTGTGCATCCAATAGGTGTGTTTGTGTCATTGGATGAACATTTAGGTCATTTTCGTCCTCCCTAGGCTTATTCTTGTCCAATTAGGGTTTTTAACCAATCTTGTGCATCCAATAGGTGTATTTGTGTCATTGGATGAACATTTATGTCATTTTCGTCCTCCCTAGGCTTATTCTTGTCCAATTAGGGTTTTTAACCAATCTTGTGCATCCAATAAGTTCATTTGTGTCATTGGATCAACATTTAGGTCATTTTCGTCCACCCTAGGCTTATTCTTGTCCAATTAGGGTTTTTAACCAATCTTGTGCATCCAATAAGTTCATTTGTGTCATTGGATAAACATTTAGGTCATTTTCGTCCACCCTAGGCTTATTCTTGTCCAATTATGGTTTTTAACCAATCTTGTGCATCCAATAAGTTCATTTGTGTCATTGGATGAACATTTAGGTCATTTTCGTCATCCCTAGGCTTATTCTTGTCCAATTAGGGTTTTTAACCAATCTTGTGCATCCAATTGGTGTGTTTGTGTCATTGGATGAACATTTAGGTCATTTTCGTCCTCCCAAGGCTTATTCTTGTCAAATTAGGGTTTTAAGCAATCTTGTGCATCCAATAAGTTCATTTGTGTCATTGGATTAAGATTTAAGTCATTTTCGTCCTCCCTAGGCTTATTCTTGTTCAATTAGGGTTTCTAACCAATCTTGTGCATCCAATAGGTGTGTTTGTGTCATTGGATGAACATTTAGGTCATTTTCGTCCTCCCTAGTCTTATTCTTGTCCAATTAGGGTTTTAAGCAATCTTGTGCATCCAATAAGTTCATTTGTGTCATTGGATGAACATTTAGGTCATTTTTCCTCCTCCCTAGGCTTCTTCTTGTGCAATTAGGTTTTTAAGCAATCTTGTGCATCCAATAAGTTCATTTGTGTCATTGGATGAACGTTTAGGTCATTTTCGTCCTCCCTAGGCTTATTCTTGTCCAATTAGGGTTTATAAGCAATCTTGTGCATCCAATAAGTTCATTTGTGTCATTGGATGAACATTTAGGTCATTTTCGTCCTCCCAAGGCTTATTGTTGTCCAATTATGGTTTCTAACCAATCTTGTGCATCCAATAAGTTCATTTGTGTCATTGGATGAACATTTAGGTCATTTTCGTCCTCCCTAGGCTTATTCTTGTCCAATTAGGGTTTTTAACCAATCTTGTGCATCCAATAGGTTCATTTGTGTCATTGGATGAACATTTAGGTCATTTTCGTCCTCCCTAGGCTTATTCTTGTCCAATTAGGGTTTTTAACCAATCTTGTGCATCCAATAGGTGTGTTTGTGTCATTGGATGAACATTTAGGTCATTTTCGTCCTCCCTAGGCTTATTCTTGTCCAATTAGGGTTTTTAACCAATCTTGTGCATCCAATAGGTGTGTTTGTGTCATTGGATGAACATTTAGGTCATTTTCGTCCTCCCTAGGCTTATTCTTGTCCAGTTAGGGTTTTTAAGCAATCTTGTGCATCCAATAAGTTCATTTGTGTCATTGGATGAACATTTAGGTCATTTTCAACCTCCCTAGGCTTATTCTTGTTCAATTAGGGTTTCTAACAAATCTTGTGCATCCAATAGGTGTGTTTGTGTCATTGGATGAATATTTAGGTCATTTTTGTCCTCCCTAGTCTTATTCTTGTCCAATTAAGGTTTTAAGCAATCTTGTGCATCCAATAAGTTCATTTGTGTCATTGGATGAACATTTAGGTTATTTTCGTCCTCACTAGGCTTAGTTTTGTGCAATTAGGGTTTTTAACCAATCTTGTGCATCCAATAGGTGTGTTTGTGTCATTAGATGAACATTTAGGTCATTTTCATCCTCCCTAGGCTTATTGTTGTCCAATTAGGGTTTTTAACCAATCTTGTGCATCCAATAGGTGTGTTTGTGTCATTGGATGAACATTTAGGTCATTTTCGTCCTCCCTAGTCTTATTCTTGTCCAATTAGGGTTTTAAGCAATCTTGTGCATCCAATAAGTTCATTTGTGTCATTGGATGAACATTTAGGTCATTTTTTGTCCTCCCTAAGCTTATTCTTGTCCAATTAGGGTTTTTAAGCATTCTTGTGCATCCAATAAGTTCATTTGTGTCATTGGATGAACATTTAGGTCATTTTCGTCCTCCCTAGGCTTATTCTTGTCCAATTAGGGTTTTAAGCAATCTTGTGCATCCAATAAGTTCATTTGTGTATTTGGATGAACATTTAGGTCATTTTTCGTCCTCCCTAGGCTTATTCTTGTCCAATTAGGGTTTTTAAGCAATCTTGTGCATCCAATAAGCTCATTTGTGTCATTGGATGAACATTTAGGTCATTTTCGTCCTCCCTAGGCTTATTCTTGTCCAATTAGGGTTTTTAACCAATCTTGTGCATGCAATAGGTGTGTTTGTGTCATTGGATGAACATTTAGGTCATTTTCGGCCTCCCTAGGCTTATTCTTGTCAAATTAGGGTTTCTAACCAATCTTTTGCATCCAATAGGTGTATTTGTGTCATTGGATGATCAATTAGGTCATTTTCGTGCTCCCTAGGCTTATTCTTGTCCAATTAAGGTTTTTAAGCAATCTTGTGCATCCAATAAGTTCATTTGTGTCATTGGATGAACATTTAGGTCATTTTCGTCCTCCCTAGGCTTATTCTTGTCCAATTAGGGTTTTTAACCAATCTTGTGCATCCAATAGGTGTGTTTGTGTCATTGGATGAACATTTAGGTCATTTTTGTCCTCCCTAGGCTTATTCTTGTCCAATTTGGGTTTTTAACCAATCTTGTGCATCTAATAAGTTCATTTGTGTCATTGGATAAACATTTAGGTCATTTTCGTCCACCCTAGGCTTATTCTTGTCCAATTAGGGTTTTTAACCAATCTTGTGCATCCAATAAGTTCATTTGTGTGATTGGATGAACATTTAGGTCATTTTCGCCCTCCCAAGGCTTATTGTTGTCCAATTAGGGTTTTTAACCAATCTTGTGCATCCAATAAGTTCATTTGTGTCATTGGATGAACATTTAGGTCATTTTCGTCCTCCCTAGGCTTATTCTTGTCCAATTAGGGTTTTTAAGCAATCTTGTGCATCCAATAAGTTCATTTGTGTCATTGGATGAACATTTAGGTCATTTTCGTCCTCCCTAGGCTTAGTCTTGTTCAATTAGGGTTTCTAACCAATCTTGTGCATCCAATAGGTGTGTTTATGTCATTGGATGAACATTTAGGTCATTTTCGTCCTCCCTAGTCTTATTCTTGTCCAATTAGGGTTTTTAAGCAATCTTGTGCATCCAATAAGTTCATTTGTGTCATTGGATGAACATTTACGTCATTTTTGTCCTCCCTATGCTTATTCTTGTCCAATTAGGGTTTTTAACCAATCTTGTGCATCCAATAGGTGTGTTTGTGTCATTGGATGAACATTTAGGTCATTTTCGTCCTCCCTAGGCTTATTCTTGTCCAATTAGGGTTTTTAACCAATCTTGTGCATCCAATAGGTGTGTTTGTGTCATTGGATGAACATTTAGGTCATTTTCGTCCTCCCTAGGCTTATTCTTGTCCAATTAGGGTTTTAAACCGATCTTGTGCATCCAATAAGTTCATTTGTGTCATTGGATTAACATTTAGGTCATTTTCGTCCTTCCTAGGCTTATTCTTGTCCGATTAGGGTTTCTAACCAATCTTGTGCATTCAATAGGTGTGTTTGTGTCATTGGATGAACATTTAGGTCATTTTCGTCCTCCCTAGTCTTATTCTTGTCCAATTAGGGTTTTTAACCAATCTTGTGCATCCAATAAGTTCATTTGTGTCATTGGATTAACATTTAGGTCATTTTCGCTCTCCCTAGGCTTATTCTTGTGCAATTCGGGTTTCTAACCAATCTTGTGCATCCAATAAGTGTGTTTGTGTCATTAGATTAACATTTAGGTCATTTTCGTCCTCCCTAGTCTTATTCTTGTCCAATTAGGGTTTTTAACCAATCTTGTGCATCCAATAAGTTCAATTGTGTCATTGGATGAACATTTAGGTCATTTTCGTCCTCCCTAGGCTTATTCTCGTCCAATTAGGGTTTTTAACCAATCTTGTCCATCCAATAGGTGTGTTTGTGTCATTGGATGAACATTTAGGTTATTTTCGTCCTCCCTAGGCTTATTCTTGTCCAATTAGGGTTTTTAAACAATCTTGTGCATCCAATAAGTTCATTTGTGTCATTGGATTAACATTTAGGTCATTTTCGTCCTTCCTAGGCTTATTCTTGTCCAATTAGGGTTTTTAACCAATCTTGTGCATCCAATAGGTGTGTTTGAGTCATTGGATGAACATTTAGGTCATTTTCGTCCTCCCTAGGCTTATTCTTGTCCAATTAGGGTTTTTAACCAATCTTGTGCATCCAATAAGTTCATTTGTGTCATTGGATAAACATTTAGGTCATTTTCGTCCACCCTGGGCTTATTCTTGTCCAATTAGGGTTTTTGACCAATCTTGTGCATCCAATAGGTTCATTTGTGTCATTGGATGAACATTTAGGTTATTTTCGTCCTCCCAAGGCTTATTCTTGTCCAATTAGGGTTTTTAACCAATCTTGTGCATCCAATAAGTTCATTTGTGTCATTGGATGAACATTTAGGTCATTTTCGTCCTCCCTAGGCTTATTCTTGTCCAATTAGGGTTTTTAAGCAATCTTGTGAATCCAATAAGTTCATTTGTTTCATTGGATGAACATTTAGGTCATTTTCGTCCTCCCTACGCTTATTCTTGTTCAATTAGGGTTTCTAACCAATCTTGTGCATCCAATAGGTGTGTTTGTGTCATTGGATGAACATTTAGGTCATTTTCGTCCTCCCTAGTCTTATTCTTGTCCAATTAGGGTTTTAAGCAATCTTGTGCATCCAATAAGTTCATTTGTGTCATTGGATGAACATTTAGTTTATTTTCGTCCTCACTAGGCTTAGTTTTGTGCAATTAGGGTTTTTAACCAATCTTGTGCATCCAATAGGTGTGTTTGTCTCATTAGATGAACATTTAGGTCATTTTCGTCCTCCCTAGGCTTATTCTTGTCCAATTATGGTTTTTAAGCAATCATGTAAATCCAATAAGTTCATTTGTTTCATTGGATGAACATTTAGGTCATTTTCGTCCTCCCTAGGCTTATTCTTGTTCAATTAGGGTTTCTAAACAATCTTGTGCATCCAATAGGTGTGTTTGTGTCATTGGATGAACATTTAGGTCATTTTCGTCCTCCCTAGGCTTATTCTTGTCCAATTAGGGTTTTTAACCAATCTTGTGCATCCAATAAGTTCATTTCTGTCATTGGATGAACATTTAGGTCATTTTCGTCATCCCTAGGCTTATTCTTGTCCAATTAGGGTTTTTAACCAATCTTGTGCATCCAATAGGTGTGTTTGTGTCATTGGATGATCATTTAGGTCATTTTCGTCCTCCGTAGGCTTATTCTTGTCAAATTAGGGTTTCTAACCAATCTTTTGCATCCAATAGGCGTATTTGTGTCATTGGATAAACAATTAGTTCATTTTCGTGCTCCCTAGGCTTATTCTTGTCCAATTAGGGTTTTTAAGCAATCTTGTGCATCCAATAAGTTCATTTGTGTCATTGGATGAACATTTAGGTCATTTTCGTCCTCCCTAGGCTTATTCTTGTCCAATTAGGGTTTTTAACCAATCTTGTGCATCCAATAAGTTCATTTGTGTCATTGGATGAACATTTAGGTCAGTTTCGTCCTCCCTAGGCTTATTCTTGTCCAATTAGGGTTTCTAACAAATCTTGTGCATCCAATAGGTGTATTTGTGTCATTGGATGAACATTTAGGTCATTTTCGTCCTCCCTAGGCTTATTCTTGTCCAATTAGGGTTTTTAAGCAATCTTGTGCATCCAATAAGTTCATTTGTGTCATTGGATGAACATTTAGGTCATTTGCATCCTCCCTAGGCTTATTCTTGTCCAATTAGGGTTTCTAACCAATCTTGTGCATCCAATAGGTGTATTTGTGTCATTGGATGAACATTTAGGTCATTTTCGTCCTCCCTAGGCTTATTCTTGTCCAATTAGGGTTTTTAAGCAATCTTGTCCATCCAATAAGTTCATTTGTGTCATTGGATGAACATTTAGGTCATTTTCGTCCTCCCTAGGCTTATTCTTGTCCAATTAGGGTTTTTAACCAATCTTGTGCATCCAATAGGTGTATTTGTGTCATTGGATGAACATTTAGGTCATTTTCGTCCTCCCTGGGCTTATTCTTGTCCAATTAGGGTTTTTAAGCAATCTTGTGCATCCAATAAATTTATTTGTGTCATTGGATGAACATTTAGGTCATTTTCGTCCTCCCTAGGCTTATTCTTGTCCAATTAGGGTTTTTAACCAATCTTGTGCATCCAATAAGTTCATTTGTGTCATTGGATGAACATTTAGGTCATTTTCGTCCTCCCTAGGCTTATTCTTGTCCAATTAGGGTTTCTAACCAATCTTGTGCATCCAATAAGTTCATTTGTGTCATTGGATGAACATTTAGGTCATTTTCGTCCTCCCTAGGCTTATTCTTGTCCAATTAGGATTTGTAACCAATCTTGTGCATCCAATAAGTATATTTGTGTCATTGGATGAACATTTAGGTCATTTTCGTCCTCCCTATAATTATTCTTGTCCAATTAGGGTTTTTAACCAATCTTGTGCATCCAATAGGTGTGTTTGTGTCATTGGATAAACATTTAGGTCATTTTCGTCCTCCCTAGGCTTATTCTTGTCTAATTAGGGTTTTTAAGCAATTTTGTGCATCCAATAAGTTCATTTGTGTCATTGGATGAACATTTAGGTCATTTTCGTCCTCCCTAGGCTTATTCTTGTCCAATTAGGGTTTCTAACCAATCTTGTGCATCCAATAAGTTCATTTGTGTCATTGGATGAACATTTAGGTCATTTTCGTCCTCCCTAGGCTTATTCTTGTCCAATTAGGGTTTTTAAGAAATCTTGTGCATCCAATAAGTTCATTTGTGTCATTGGATGAACATTTAGGTCATTTTCGTCCTCCCTAGGCATATTGTTGTCCAATTAGGGTTTTTAACCAATCTTGTGCATCCAATAGGTGTATTTGTGTCATTGGATGAACATTTAGGTCATTTTCGTCCTCCCTAGGCTTATTCTTGTCCATTTAGGATTTTTAACCAATCTTGTGCATCCAATAAGTTTATTTGTGTCATTGGATGAACATTTAGGTCATTTTCGTCCTCCCTAGGCTTATTCTTGTCCAATTAGGGTTTTTAACCAATCTTGTGCATCCAATAAGTTCATTTGTGTCATTGGATGAACATTTAGGTCATTTTCGTCCTCCCTAGGCTTATTCTTGTCCAATTAGGGTTTTTAAGCAATCTTGTGCATCCAATAAGTTCATTTGTGTCATTGGATGAACATTTAGGTTATTTTCGTCCTCACTAGGCTTAGTTTTGTGCAATTAGGGTTTTTAACCAATCTTGTGCATCCAATAGGTGTGTTTGTGTCATTAGATGAACATTTAGGTCATTTTCATCCTCCCTAGGCTTATTGTTGTCCAATTAGGGTTTTTAACCAATCTTGTGCATCCAATAGGTGTGTTTGTGTCATTTGATGAACATTTAGGTCATTTGCATCCTCCCTAGTCTTATTCTTGTCCAATTAGGGTTTAAAGCAATCTTGTGCATCCAATAAGTTCATTTGTGTCATTGGATTAAGATTTAAGTCATTTTTGTCCTCCCTAGGCTTATTCTTGTTCAATTAGGGTTTCTAACCAATCTTGTGCATCCAATAGGTGTGTTTGTGTCATTGGATGAACATTTAGGTCCTTTTCGTCCTCCCTAGTCTTATTCTTGTCCAATTAGGGTTTTAAGCAATCTTGTGCATCCAATAAGTTCATTTGTGTCATTGGATGAACATTTAGGTCATTTTTTGTCCTCCCTAAGCTTATTCTTGTCCAATTAGGGTTTTTAAGCATTCTTGTGCATCCAATAAGTTCATTTGTGTCATTGGATGAACATTTAGGTCATTTTCGTCCTCCCTAGGCTTATTCTTGTCCAATTAGGGTTTTAAGCAATCTTGTGCATCCAATAAGTTCATTTGTGTATTTGGATGAACATTTAGGTCATTTTTCGTCCTCCCTAGGCTTATTCTTGTCCAATTAGGGTTTTTAAGCAATCTTGTGCATCCAATAAGCTTATTTGTGTCATTGGATGAACATTTAGGTCATTTTCGTCCTCCCTAGGCTTATTCTTGTCCAATTAGGGTTTTTAACCAATCTTGTGCATGCAATAGGTGTGTTTGTGTCATTGGATGAACATTTAGGTCATTTTCGTCCTCCCTAGGCTTATTCTTGTCAAATTAGGGTTTCTAACCAATCTTTTGCATCCAATAGGTGTATTTGTGTCATTGGATGATCAATTAGGTCATTTTCGTGCTCCCTAGGCTTATTCTTGTCCAATTAAGTTTTTTAAGCAATCTTGTGCATCCAATAAGTTCATTTGTGTCATTGGATGAACATTTAGGTCATTTTCGTCCTCCCTAGGCTTATTCTTGTCCAATTAGGGTTTTTAACCAATCTTGTGCATCCAATAGGTGTGTTTGTGTCATTGGATGAACATTTAGGTCATTTTTGTCCTCCCTAGGCTTATTCTTGTCCAATTAGGGTTTTTAACCAATCTTGTGCATCTAATAAGTTCATTTGTGTCATTGGATAAACATTTAGGTCATTTTCGTCCACCCTAGGCTTATTCTTGTCCAATTAGGGTTTTTAACCAATCTTGTGCATCCAATAAGTTCATTTGTGTGATTGGATGAACATTTAGGTCATTTTCGCCCTCCCAAGGCTTATTGTTGTCCAATTAGGGTTTTTAACCAATCTTGTGCATCCAATAAGTTCATTTGTGTCATTGGATGAACATTTAGGTCATTTTCGTCCTCCCTAGGCTTATTCTTGTCCAATTAGGGTTTTTAAGCAATCTTGTGCATCCAATAAGTTCATTTGTGTCATTGGATGAACATTTAGGTCATTTTCGTCCTCCCTAGGCTTAGTCTTGTTCAATTAGGGTTTCTAACCAATCTTGTGCATCCAATAGGTGTGTTTATGTCATTGGATGAACATTTAGGTCATTTTCGTCCTCCCTAGTCTTATTCTTGTCCAATTAGGGTTTTTAAGCAATCTTGTGCATCCAATAAGTTCATTTGTGTCATTGGATGAACATTTACGTCATTTTTGTCCTCCCTATGCTTATTCTTGTCCAATTAGGGTTTTTAACCAATCTTGTGCATCCAATAGGTGTGTTTGTGTCATTGGATGAACATTTAGGTCATTTTCGTCCTCCCTAGGCTTATTCTTGTCCAATTAGGGTTTTTAACCAATCTTGTGAATCCAATAAGTTCATTTGTGTCATTGGGTCAACATTTAGGTCATTTTCGTCCTCCCTAGGCTTATTCTTGTCCAATTAGGGTTTCTAACCAATCTTGTGCATCCAATAGGTGTGTTTAGTCATTTGATGAACATTTAGGTTATTTTCGTCCTTCGTAGGCTTATTCTTGTCCAAGTAGGGTTTCTAACAAATCTTGTGCATCCAATAGGTGTGTTTGTGTCATTGGATGAACATTTAGGTGATTTTCGTCCTCCCTATGCTTATTCTTGTCCAATTAGGGTTTTTAACCAATCTTGTGCATCCAATAGGTGTGTTTGTGTCATTGGATGAACATTTAGGTCATTTTCGTCCTCCCTAGGCTTATTCTTGTCCAATTAGGGTTTTTAACCAATCTTGTGCATCCAATAAGTTCATTTGTGTCATTGGATGAACATTTAGGTCATTTTCGTCCTCCCAAGGCTTATTCTTGTCCAATTAGGGTTTCTAACCAATCTTGTGCATCCAATAGGTGTGTTAGTGTCATTGGATGAACATTTAGGTCATTTTCGTCCTCTCTAGGCTTATTCTTGTCCAATTAGGGTTTTAAGCAATCTTGTGCATTCAATAAGTTCATTTGTGTCATTGGATGAATATTTAGGTCATTTTCGTCCTCCCTAGGCATATTCTTGTCCAATTAGGGTTTCTAACCAATCTTGTGCATCCAATAGGTGTGTTTAGTCATTTGATGAACATTTAGGTCATTTTCGTCCTCTCTAGGCTTATTCTTGTCCAATTAGGGTTTTTAACCAATCTTGTGCATCCAATAAGTTCATTTGTGTCATTGGATTAACATTTAGATCATTTTCGTCCTCCCTAGGCTTATTCTTGTCCAATTATGGTTTCTAACCAATCTTGGGCATCCAATAGGTGTGTTTAGTCATTTGAGGAACATTTAGGTTATTTTCGTCCTCTCTAGGCTTATTCTTGTCCAATTAGGGTTTTTAACCAGTCTTGTGCATCCAATAAGTTCATTTGTGTCATTGGATTAACATTTAGGTCATTTTCGTCCTCCCTAGGCTTATTCTTGTCCAATTATGGTTTCTAACCAATCTTGGGCATCCAATAGGTGTGTTTAGTCATTTGATGAACATTTAGGTTATTTTCGTCCTCTCTAGGCTTATTCTTGTCCAATTAGGGTTTTTAACCAATCTTGTGCATCCAATAAGTTCATTTGTGTCATTGGGTGAACATTTAGGTCATTTTCGTCCTCCCTAGGCTTATTCTTGTCCAATTAGGGTTTCTAACCAATCTTGTGCATCCAATAGGTGAGTTTAGTCATTTGATGAACATTTAGGTCATTTTCATCCTCTCTAGGCTTATTCCTGTCCAATTAGGGTTTTTAACCAATCTTGTTTATCCAATAAGTTCATTTGTGTCATTGGATGAACATTTAGGTCATTTTCGTCCTCCCTAGGCTTATTCTTGTCCAATTAGGGTTTTTAACCAATCTTGTGCATCCAATAAGTTCATTTGTGTCATTGGATGAACATTTAGGTCATTTTCGTCCACCCAAGGCTTATTGTTGTCCAATTAGGGTTTTTAACCAATCTTGTGCATCCAATAAGTTCATTTGTGTCATTGGATAAACATTTAGGTCATTTTCGTCCTCCCTAGGCTTAATCTTGTCCAATTAGGGTTTTTAACCAATCTTGTGCATCCAATAAGTTCATTTGTGTCATTGGATGAACATTTAGGTCATTTTCGTCCTCCCTAGGCTTATTCTTGTCCAATTAGGGTTTTTAACCAATCTTGTGCATCCAATAAGTTCATTTGTGTCATTGGATGAACATTTAGGTCATTTTCGTCCTCCCTATTCTTATTCTTGTCCAATTAGGGTTTTTATGCAATCTTGTGCATCCAATAGGTGTGTTTGTTTCATTGGACGAACATTTAAGTCATTTTCGTCCTCCCTAGGCTTATTCTTGTCCAGTTAGGGTTTTTAACCAATCTTGTGCATCCAATAAGTTCATTTGTGTCATTCGATGAACATTTAGGTCATTTTCGTCCTCCATAGGCTTATTCTTGTCTAATTAGGGTTTTTAACCAATCTTGTGCATCCAATAAGTTCATTTGTGTCATTGGATGAACATTTAGGTCATTTTCGTCCTCCCTAGGCTTATTCTTGTCCAATTAGGGTTTTTAACCAATCTTGTGCATCCAATAAGTTCATTTGTGTCATTGGATGAACATTTAGGTCATTTTCGTCCTCCCTAGGCTTATTCTTGTCCAATTAGGGTTTTTAACCAATCTTGTGCATCCAATAAGTTCATTTGTGTCATTGGTTGAACATTTAGGTCATTTCCGTCCTCCCTAGTCTTATTATTGTCCAATTAGGGTTTTAAGCAATCTTGTGCATCCAATATGTGTGTTTGTGTCATTGGATGAACATTTAGGTCATTTTCGTCCTCCCTAGGCTTATTCTTGTCCAATTAGGGTTTTTAACCAATCTTTTGCATCCAATAAGTTCATTTGTGTCATTGGATGAACATTTAGGTCATTTTTGTCGTCCCTAGGCTTATTCTTGTCCAATTAGGGTTTTTAACCAATCTTTTGCATCCAATAAGTTCATTTGTGTCATTGGATGAACATTTAGGTCATTTTCGTCCTCCCTAGGCTTACTTGTCCAATTAGGGTTTTTAACCAATCTTGTGCATCCAATAGGTGTGTTTGTGTCATTGGATGAACATTTAGGTCATTTTCGTCCTCCCTAGGCTTATTCTTGTCCAATTAGGGTTTTTAACCAATCTTGTGCATCCAAAAAGTTCATTTGTGTCATTGGATGAACATTTAGGTCATTTTCGTCCTCCCTAGTCTTATTCTTGTCCAATTAGGGTTTTTATGCAATCTTGTGCATCCAATAGGTGTGTTTGTGTCATTGGAGGAACATTTAGGTCATTTTGGTCCTCGCTAGTCTTATTCTTGTCCAATTAGGGTTTTTATGCAATCTTGTGCATCCAATAGGTGTGTTTGTGTCATTGGAAGAACATTTAGGTCATTTTCGTCCTCCCTAGGCTTATTCTTGTCCGATTAGGGTTTTTAACCAATCTTGTGCATGCAATAAGTTTATTTGTGTCATTGGATGAACATTTAGGTCATTTTCGTCCTCCCTAGGCTTATTCTTGTCCAATTAGGGTTTTTAACCAATCTTGTGCATCCAATAAGTTCATTTGTGTCATTGGATGAACATTTAGGTCATTTTCGTCCTCCCTAGTCTTATTCTTGTCCAATTAGGGTTTTTATGCAATCTTGTGCATCCAATAGGTGTGTTTGTGTCATTCGACGAACATTTAGGTCATTGTCGTCCTCCCTAGGCTTATTCTTGTCCAATTATGGTTTTTAACCAATCTTATGCATCCAATAAGTTCATTTGTGTCATTGGATGAACATTTAGGTCATTTTCGTCCTCCCTAGGCTTATTCTTGTCCAATTAGGGTTTTTAACCAATCTTGTGCATCCAATAGGTGTGTTTGTGTCATTGGATGAACATTTAGGTCATTTTCGTCCTCCCTAGGCTTATTCTTGTCCAACTATGGTTTTAAGCAATCTTGTGCATCCAATAAGTTCATTTGTGTCATTGGATTAACATTTAGGTCATTTTTGTCCTCCCTAGGCTTATTCTTGTCCAATTAGGGTTTTTAACCAATCATGTGCATCCAATAAGTTCATTTGTGTCATTGGATGAACACTTAGGTCATTTTCGTCCACTCTAGGCTTATTCTTGTCCAATTAGGGTTTTTAACCAATCTTATGCATCCAATAAGTTCATTTGTGTCATTGGATGAACATTTAGGTCATTTTCGTCCTCCCTAGGCTTATTCTTGTCCAATTAGGGTTTTTAACTAATCTTGTGCATCCAATAGGTGTGTTTGTGTCATTGGATGAACATTTAGGTCATTTTCGTCCTCCCTAGGCTTATTCTTGTCCAATTAGGGTTTTTAACCAATCTTGTGTATCCAATAAGTTCATTTGTGTCATTGGATAAACATTTAGGTCATTTTCGTCCACCCTAGGCTTATTCTTGTCCAATTAGGGTTTTTAACCAATCTTGTGCATCCAATAAGTTCATTTGTGTCATTGGATGAACATTTAGGTCATTTTCGTCCTCCCAAGGCTTATTGTTGTCCAATTAGGGTTTTTAACCAATCTTGTGCATCCAATAAGTTCATTTGTGTCATTGGATGAATATTTAGCTCATTTTCGTCCTCCCTAGGCTTATTCTTGTCCAATTAGGGTTTTTAAGCAATCTTGTGCATCCAATAAGTTCATTTGTGTCATTGGATGAACATTTAGGTCATTTTCGTCCTCCCTAGGCTTATTCTTGTTCAATTAGGGTTTCTAACCAATCTTGTGCATCCAATAGGTGTGTTTGTGTCATTGGATGAACATTTAGGTCATTTTCGTCCTCCCTAGTCTTATTCTTGTCCAATTAGGGTTTTAAGCAATCTTGTGCATCCAATAAGTTCATTTGTGTCATTGGATGAACATTTAGGTTATTTTCGTCTTCACTAGGTTTAGTTTTGTGCAATTAGGGTTTTTAACCAATCTTGTGCATCCAATAGGTGTGTTTGTGTCATTAGATGAACATTTAGGTCATTTTCATCCTCCCTAGGCTTATTGTTGTCCAATTAGGGTTTTTAACCAATCTTGTGCATCCAATAGGTGTGTTTGTGTCATTTGATGAACATTTAGGTCATTTTCATCCTCCCTAGTCTTATTCTTGTCCAATTAGGGTTTAAAGCAATCTTGTGCGTCCAATAAGTTCATTTGTGTCATTGGATTAAGATTTAAGTCATTTTCGTCCTCCCTAGGCTTATTCTTGTTCAATTAGGGTTTCTAACCAATCTTGTGCATCCAATAGGTGTGTTTGTGTCATTGGATGAACATTTAGGTCATTTTCGTCCTCCCTAGTCTTATTCTTGTCCAATTAGGGTTTTAAGCAATCTTGTGCATCCAATAAGTTCATTTGTGTCATTGGATGAACATTTAGGTCATTTTTCCTCCTCCCTAGGCTTCTTCTTGTCCAATTAGGTTTTTAAGCAATCTTGTGCATCCAATAAGTTCATTTGTGTCATTGGATGAACATTTAGGTCATTTTCGTCCTCCCTAGGGTTATTCTTGTCCAATTAGGGTTTTTAACCAATCTTGTGCATCCAATAGGTGTGTTTGTGTCATTGGATGATCATTTAGGTCATTTTCGTCCTCCGTAGGCTTATTCTTGTCAAATTAGGGTTTCTAACCAATCTTTTGCATCCAATAGGTGTATTTGTGTCATTGGATGAACAATTAGGTCATTTTCGTGCTCCCTAGGCTTATTCTTGTCCAATTAGGGTTTTTAAGCAATCTTGTGCATCCAATAAGTTCATTTGTGTCATTGGATGAACATTTAGGTCATTTTCGTCATCCCTAGGCTTATTCTTGTCCAATTAGGGTTTTTAACCAATCTTGTGCATCCAATAGATGTATTTGTGTCATTGGTTAAACATTTAGGTCATTTTCGTCCACCCTAGGCTTATTCTTGTCCAATTAGGGTTTTTAACCAATCTTGTGCATCCAATAAGTTCATTTCTGTCATTGGATGAACATTTAGGTCATTTTCGTCATCCCTAGGCTTATTCTTGTCCAATTAGGGTTTTTAACCAATCTTGTGCATCCAATAGGTGTGTTTGTGTCATTGGATGATCATTTAGGTCATTTTCGTCCTCCGTAGGCTTATTCTTGTCAAATTAGGGTTTCTAACCAATCTTTTGCATCCAATAGGCGTATTTGTGTCATTGGATAAACAATTAGTTCATTTTCGTGCTCCCTAGGCTTATTCTTGTCCAATTAGGGTTTTTAAGCAATCTTGTGCATCCAATAAGTTCATTTGTGTCATTGGATGAACATTTAGGTCATTTTCGTCCTCCCTAGGCTTATTCTTGTCCAATTAGGGTTTTTAACCAATCTTGTGCATCCAATAAGTTCATTTGTGTCATTGGATGAACATTTAGGTCATTTTCGTCCTCCCTAGGCTTATTCTTGTCCAATTAGGGTTTTTAACCAATCTTGTGCATCCAATAAGTTCATTTGTGTCATTGGTTGAACATTTAGGTCATTTTCGTCCTCCCTAGGCTTATTCTTGTCCAATTAGGGTTTTTAACCATCCTTGTGCATCCAATAAGTTCATTTGTGTCATTGGTGGAACATTTAGGTCATTTACGTCCTCCCTAGTCTTATTCTTGTCCAATTAGGGTTTTTATGCAATCTTGTGCATCCAATAGGTGTGTTTGTGTCATTGGACGAACGTTTAGGTCATTTTCGTCCTCCCTAGGCTTATTCTTGTCCAATTAGGGTTTTTAAACAATCTTGTGCATCCAATAAGTTCATTTGTGTCATTGGATGAACATTTAGGTCATTTTCGTCATCCCTAGTCTTATTCTTGTCCAATTAGGGTTTTAAGCAATCTTGTGCATCCAATATGTGTGTTTGTGTCATTGGATGAACATTTAGGTCATTTTCGTCCTCCCTATGCTTATTCTTGTCCAATTAGGGTTTTTAACCAATCTTGTGCATCCAATAAGTTCATTTGTGTCATTGGATGAACATTTAGGTCATTTTCGTCCTCCCTAGGCTTATTCTTGTCCAATTAGGGTTTTTAACCAATCTTGTGCATCCAATACATTCATTTGTGTCATTGGATGAACATTTAGGTCATTTTCGTCCTCCCTAAGCTTATTCTTGTCCAATTATGGTTTTTAACCAATCTTCTGCATCCAATAAGTTCATTTGTGTCATTGGATGAACATTTAGGTCATTTTCGTCCTCCCTAGGCTTATTCTTGTCCAATTAGGGTTTTTATGCAATCTTGTGCATCCAATAGGTGTGTTTGTGTCATTGGACGAACATATAGGTCATTTTCGTCCTTCCTAGGCTTATTCTTGTCCAATTAGGGTTTTTATGCAATCTTGTACATCCAATTGGTGTGTTTGTGTCATTGGACGAACATTTAGGTCATTTTCGTCCTCCCTAGGCTTATTCTTGTCCGATTAGGGTTTTTAACCAATCTTGTGCATCCAATAAGTTCATTTGTGTCATTGGATGAACATTTAGGTCATTTTCGTCCTCCCTAGGCTTATTCTTGTCCAATTAGGGTTTTTAACCAATCTTGTGCATCCAATAAGTTCATTTGTGTCATTGGATGAACATTTAGGTCATTTTCGTCCTCCCTAGGCTTATTCTTGTCCAATTAGGGTTTTTAACCAATCTTGTGCATCCAATAGGTGTGTTTGTGTCATTGGACGAACATTTAGGTCATTTTCGTCCTCCCTAGGCTTATTCTTGTCCAGTTAGGGTTTTTAACCAATCTTGTGCGTCCAATAAGTTCATTTGTGTCATTGGATGAACATTTAGGTCATTTTCGTCCTCCCTAGGCTTATTCTTGTCTAATTAGGGTTTTTAACCAATCTTGTGCATCCAATAAGTTCATTTGTGTCATTGGATAAACATTTAGGTCATTTTCGTCCACCCTAGGCTTATTCTTGTCCAATTAGGGTTTATAAGCAATCTTGTGCATCCAATAAGTTCATTTGTGTCATTCGATGAACATTTAGGTCATTTTCGTCCTCCCTAGGCTTATTCTTGTCCAATTAGGGTTTCTAACCAATCTTGTGCATCCAATAAGTTCATTTGTGTCATTGGATGAACATTTAGGTCATTTTCGTCCTCCCTAGGCTTATTCTTGTCCAATTAGGGTTTTTAACCAATCTTGTGCATCCAATAGGTGTGTTTGTGTCATTGGATGAACATTTAGGTCATTTTCGTCCTCCCTAGGCTTATTCTTGTCTAATTAGGGTATTTAAGCAATCTTGTGCATCCAATAAGTTCATTTGTGTCATTGGATGAACATTTAGGTCATTTTCGTCCTCCCTAGGCTTATTCTTGTCCAATTAGGGTTTTTAACCAATCTTGTGTATCCAATTGGTGTGTTTGTGTCATTGGATGAACATTTAGGTCATTTTCGTCCTCCCTAGGCTTATTCTTGTCCAATTAGGGTTTCTAACCAATCTTGTGCATCCAATAAGTTCATTTGTGTCATTGGATGAACATTTAGGTCATTTTCGTCCTCCCTAGGCTTATTCTTGTCCAATTAGGGTTTCTAACCAATCTTTTGCATCCAATAGGTGTATTTGTGTCATTGGATGAACATTTAGGTCATTTTCGTCCTCCATAATCTTATTCTTGTCCAATTAGGGTTTTAAGCAATCTTGTGCATCCGATAAGTTCATTTGTGTCATTGGATGAACATTTAGGTCATTTTCGTCCTCCCTAGGCTTATTCTTGTCTAATTAGGGTTTTTAAGCAATCTTGTGCATCCAATAAGTTCATTTGTGTCATTGGATGAACATTTAGGTCATTTTCGTCCTCCCTAGGCTTATTCTTGTCCAATTAGGGTTTTTAACCAATCTTGTGCATCCAATAGGTGTGTTTGTGTCATTGGATGAACATTTAGGTCATTTTTGTCCTCCCTATGCTTATTCTTGTCCAATTAGGGTTTTTAACCAATCTTGTGCATCCAATAGGTGTGTTTGTGTCATTGGATGAACATTTAGGTCATTTTCGTCCTCCCTAGGCTTATTCTTGTCCAATTAGCGTTTCTAACCAATCTTGTGCATCCAATAAGTTCATTTGTGTCATTGGATGAACATTTAGGTCATTTTCGTCCTCCCTAGGCTTATTCTTGTCCAATTAGGGTTTTTAACCAATCTTGTGCATCCAATAGGTGTGTTTGTGTCATTGGATGAACATTTAGGTCAGTTTCGTCCTCCCTAGGCTTATTCTTGTCAAATTAGGGTTTCTAACCAATCTTTTGCATCCAATAGGTGTATTTGTGTCATTCGATGAACATTTAGGTCATTTTCGTCGTCCCTATGCTTATTATTGTCCAATTCGGGTTTTTAACCAATCTTGTGCATCCAATAAGTTCATTTGTGTCATTGGATAAACATTTAGGTCATTTTCGTCCACCCTAGGCTTATTCTTGTCCAATCAGGGTTTTTAACCAATCTTGTGCATCCAATAAGTTCATTTGTGTCATTGGATGAACATTTAGGTCATTTTCGTCATCCCTAGGCTTATTCTTGTCCAATTAAGGTTTTTAACCAATCTTGTGCATCCAATAGGTGTGTTTGTGTCATTGGATGAACATTTAGGTCATTTTCGTCGTCCCTAGTCTTATTCTTGTCCAATTAGGGTTTTAAGCAATCTTGTGCATCCAATAAGTTCATTTGTGTCATTGGATTAAGATTTAAGTCATTTTCGTCCTCCCTAGGCTTATTCTTGTTCAATTAGGGTTTCTAACCAATCTTGTGCATCCAATAAGTTCATTTGTGTCATTGGATGAACATTTAGGTCATTTTCGTCCTCCCTAGGCTTATTCTTGTCCAATTAGGGTTTTTAACCAATCTTGTGCATCCAATAGGTGTGTTTGTGTCATTGGATGAACATTTAGGTCATTTTCGTCCTCCCTAGGCTTATTCTTGTCAAATTAGGGTTTCTAACCAATCTTCTGCATCCAATAGGTGTATTTGTGTCATTGGTCGAACATTTAGGTCATTTTCGTCCTCCGTAGGCTTATTCTTGTCCAATTAGGATTTTTAAGCAATCTTGTGCATCCAATAAGTTCATTTGTGTCATTGGATGAACATTTAGGTCATTTTCGTCCTCCCTAGGCTTATTCTTGTCCAATTAGGGTTTTTAACCAATCTTGTGCATCCAATATGTGTGTTTGTGTCATTGGATGAACATTTAGGTCATTTTCGTCCTCCCTAGGCTTATTCTTGTCCAATTAGGGTTTTTAACCAATCTTGTGCATCCAATAAGTTCATTTGTGTCATTGGATAAACATTTAGGTCATTTTCGTCCACCCTAGGCTTATTCTTGTCCAATTAGGGTTTTTAACCAATCTTGTGCATCCAATAAGTTCGTTTGTGTCATTGGATTAACATTTAGGTCATTTTCGTCCTCCCAAGGCTTATTGTTGTCCAATTAGGGTTTTTAACCAATCTTGTGCATCCAATAAGTTCATTTGTGTCATTGGATGAACATTTAGGTCATTTTCGTCCTCCCTAGGCTTATTCTTGTCCAATTAGGGTTTTTAAGCAATCTTGTGCATCCAATAAGTTCATTTGTGTCATTGGATGAACATTTAGGTCATTTTCGTCCTCCCTAGGCTTATTCTTGTTCAATTAGGGTTTCTAACCAATCTTGTGCATCCAATAGGTGTGTTTGTGTCATTGGATGAACATTTAGGTCATTTTCGTCCTCCCTAGTCTTATTCTTGTCCAATTAGGGTTTTAAGCAATCTTGTGCATCCAATAAGTTCACTTGTGTCATTGGATAAACATTTAGGTCATTTTCGTCCACCCTAGGCTTATTCTTGTCCAATTAGGGTTTTTAACAAATCTTGTGCATCCAATAAGTTCATTTGTGACATTGGATAAACATTTAGGTCATTTTCGTCCACCCTAGGCTTATTCTTGTCGAATTAGGGTTTTTAACCAATCTTGTGCATCCAATAAGTTCATTTGTGTCATTGGATGAACATTTAGGTCATTTTCGTCCTCGCAAGGCTTATTGTTGTCCAATTAGGGTTTTTAACCAATCTTGTGCATCCAATAGGTGTGTTTGTGTCATTGGATGAACATTTAGGTCATTTTCGTCCTCCCTAGGCTTATTCTTGTCCAATTAGGGTTTCTAACCAATCTTATGCATCCAATAAGTTCATTTGTGTCATTGCATGAACATTTACGTCATTTTCGTCCTCCCTAGGCTTATTCTTGTCCAATTAGGGTTTTTAACCAATCTTGTGCTTCCAATAGGTGTGTTTGTGTCATTAGATGAACATTTAGGTCATTTTCGTCCTCCCTAGGCTTATTCTTGTCCAATTAGGGTTTTTAACCAATCTTGTGCATCCAATAAGTTCATTTGTGTCATTGGATAAACATTTAGGTCATTTTCGTCCACCTTAGGCTTATTCTTGTCCAATTAGGGTTTTTAACCAATCTTGTGCATCCAATAAGTTCATTTGTGTCATTGGATGAACATTTAGGTCATTTTCGTCATCCCTAGGCTTATTCTTGTCCAATTAGGGTTTTTAACCAATCTTGTGCATCCAATTGGTGTGTTTGTGTCATTGGATGAACATTTAGGTCATTTTCGTCCTCCCTAGGCTTATTCTTGTCAAATTAGGGTTTTAAGCTATCTTGTGCATCCAATAAGTTCATTTGTGTCATTGGATTAAGATTTAAGTCATTTTCGTCCTCCCTAGGCTTATTCTTGTTCAATTAGGGTTTCTAACCAATCTTGTGCATCCAATAGGTGTGTTTGTGTGATTGGATGAACATTTAGGTCATTTTCGTCCTCCCTAGTCTTATTCTTGTCCAATTAGGGTTTTAAGCAATCTTGTGCATCCAATAAGTTCATTTGTGTCATTGGATGAACATTTAGGTCATTTTTCCTCCTCCCTAGGCTTCTTCTTGTGCAATTAGGTTTTTAAGCAATCTTGTGCATCCAATAAGTTCATTTGTGTCATTGGATGAACGTTTAGGTCATTTTCGTCGTCCCTAGGCTTATTCTTGTCCAATTAGGGTTTATAAGCAATCTTGTGCATCCAATAAGTTCATTTGTGTCATTGGATGAACATTTAGGTCATTTTCGTCCTCCCAAGGCTTATTGTTGTCCAATTATGGTTTCTAACCAATCTTGTGCATCCAATAAGTTCATTTGTGTCATTGGATGAACATTTAGGTCATTTTCGTCCTCCCTAGGCTTATTCTTGTCCAATTAGGATTTTTAACCAATCTTGTGCATCCAATAGGTGTGTTTGTGTCATTGGATGAACGTTTAGGTCATTTTCGTCCTCCCTAGGCTTATTCTTGTCAAATTAGGGTTTCTAACCAATCTTTTGCATCCAATAGGTGTATTTGTGTCATTGGATGAACAATTAGGTCATTTTCGTGCTCCCTAGGCTTATTCTTGTCCAATTAGGGTTTTTAAGCAATCTTGTGCATCCAATAAGTTCATTTGTGTCATTGGATGAACATTTAGGTCATTTTCGTCCTCCCTAGGCTTATTCTTGTCCAATTAGGGTTTTTAACCAATCTTGTGCATCCAATAGGTGTGTTTGTGTCATTGGATGAACATTTAGGTCATTTTCGTCCTCCCTAGGCTTATTCTTGTCCAATTAGGGTTTTTAACCAATCTTGTGCATCCAATAAGTTCATTTGTGTCATTGGATAAACATTTAGGTCATTTTCTTCCACCCTAGGCTTATTCTTGTCCAATTTGGGTTTTTAACCAATCTTGTGCATCCAATAAGTTCATTTGTGTCATTGGATGAACATTTAGGTCATTTTCGTCCTCCCAAGGCTTATTGTTGTCCAATTAGGGTTTTTAACCAATCTTGTGCATCCAATAAGTTCATTTGTGTCATTGGATGAACATTTAGGTCATTTTCGTCCTCCCTAGGCTTATTCTTGTCCAATTAGGGTTTTTAAGCAATCTTGTGCATCCAATAAGTTCATTTGTGTCATTGGATGAACATTTAGGTCATTTTCGTCCTCCCTAGGCTTAGTCTTCTTCAATTAGGGTTTCTAACCAATCTTGTGCATCCAATATGTGTGTTTGTGTCATTGGATGAATATTTAGGTCATTTTCGTCCTCCCTAGTCTTATTCTTGTCCAATTAGGGTATTTAAGCAATCTTGTGCATCCAATAAGTTCATTTGTGTCATTGGATGAACATTTACGTCATTTTTGTCCTCCCTAGGCTTATTCTTGTCCAATTAGGGTTTCTAACCAATCTTGTGCATCCAATAGGTGTGTTTGTGTCATTGGATGAACATTTAGGTCATTTTCGTCCTCCCTAGGCTTATTCTTGTCCAATTAGGGTTTTTAACCAATCTTGTGCATCCAATAGGTGTGTTTGTGTCATTGGATGAACATTTAGGTCATTTTCGTCCTCCCTAGGCTTATTCTTGTCCAATTAGGGTTTTTAACCAATCTTGTGCATCCAATAAGTTCAATTGTGAGATTGGATGAACATTTAGGTCATTTTCGTCCTCCCTAGGCTTATTCTTGTCCAATTAGGGTTTTTAACCAATCTTGTGCATCCAATAAGTTCATTTGTGTCATTGGATTAACATTTATGTCATTTTCGTCCTCCCTAGGCTTATTCTTGTCCAATTAGGGTTTCTAACCAATCTTGTGCATCCAATAGGTGTGTTTGTGACATTGGATGAACATTTAGGTCATTTTCGTCCTCCCTAACCTTATTCTTGTCCCATTAGGGTTTTTAACTAATCTTGTGCATCCAATAAGTTCAATGGTGTCATTGGATGAACATTTAGGTCATTTTCGTCCTCCCTAGGCTTATTCTTGTCCAATTAGGGTTTTTAACCAATCTTGTGCGTCCAATATGTTCATTTGTGTCATTGGATGAATATTTAGGTCATTTTCGTCCTCCCAAGGCTTATTCTTGTCCAACTAGGGTTTCTATACAATCTTGTGCATCCAATAGGTGTGTTTGTGTCATTGGATGAACATTTAGGTCATTTTCGTCCTCCCTAGGCTTATTCTTGTCCAATTAGGGTTTTTAACCAATCTTGTGCATCCAATAGGTGTGTTTGTGACATTGGATGACCATTTAGGTCATTTTCGTCCTCCCTAACCTTATTCTTGTCCCATTAGGGTTTTTAACCAATCTTGTGCATCCAATAAGTTCAATGGTGTCATTGGATGAACATTTAGGTCATTTTCGTCCTCCCTAGGCTTATTCTTGTCCAATTAGGGTTTTTAACCAATCTTGTGCATCCAATATGTTCATTTGTGTCATTGGATGAACATTTAGGTCATTTTCGTCCTCCCTAGGCTTATTCTTGTCCAATTAGGGTTTCTAAACAATCTTGTGCATACAATAGGTGTGTTTGTGTCATTGGATGAACATTTAGGTCATTTTCGTCCTCCCTAGGCTTATTCTTGTCCAATTAGGGTTTTTAACCAATCTTGTGCATCCAATAAGTTCATTTGTGTCATTGGATGAACATTTAGGTCATTTTCGTTCTCCATAGGCGTATTCTTGTCCAATTAGGGTTTCTAACCAATCTTGTGCATCCAATAAGTTCATTTGTGACATTGGATGAACATTTAGGTCATTTTCGTCCTCCCTAGGCTTATTCTTGTCCAATTAGGGTTTTTAACCAATCTTGTGCATCCAATAGGTGTGTTTGTGTCATTGGATGAACATTTAGGTCATTTTCGTCCTCCCTAGGCTTATTCTTGTCCAATTAGGGTTTTTAACCAATCTTGTGCATCCAATAAGTTCATTTGTGTCATTGGATGAACATTTAGGTCATTTTCGTCCTCCCGAGGCTTATTCTTTTCCAATTAGGGTTTTTAACAAATCTTGTGCATCCAATAGGTGTATTTGTGTCATTGGATGAACATTTAGGTCATTTTCGTCCTCCATAGGCTTATTCTTGTCCAATTAGGGTTTTTAAGCAATCTTGTGCATCCAATAAGTTCATTTGTGTCATTGGATGAACATTTAGGTCATTTTCGTCCTCCCTAGGCTTATTCTTGTCCAATTAGGGTTTTTTAGCAATCTTGTGCATCCAATAAGTTCATTTGTGTCATTGGATGAACATTTAGGTCATTTTCGTCCTCCCTAGGCTTATTCTTGTCCAATTAGGGTTTTTAACCAATCTTGTGCATCCAATAGGTGTGTTTGTGTCATTGGATGAACATTTAGGTCATTTTCGTCCTCCCTAGGCTTATTCTTGTCCAATTAGGGTTTTTAACCAATCTTGTGTATACAATTGGTGTGTTTGTGTCATTGGATGAACATTTAGGTCATTTTTGTCCCCCCTAGGCTTATTCTTGTCCAATTAGGGTTTTTAACCAATCTTGTGCATCCAATAAGTTCATTTGTGTCATTGGATGAACATTTAGGTCATTTTCGTCCTCCCTAGGCTTATTCTTGTCCAATTAGGGTTTTTAACGAATCTTGTGCATCCAATAAGTTCATTTGTGTCATTGGATGAACATTTAGGTCATTTTCGTCCTCCCTAGGCTTATTCTTGTCCAATTAGGGTTTCTAACCAATCTTGTGCATCCAATAAGTTCATTTGTGTCATTGGATGAACATTTAGGTCATTTTCGTCCTCCCTAGGCTTATTCTTGTCCAATTAGGATTTGTAACCAATCTTGTGCATCCAATAAGTATATTTGTGTCATTGGATGAACATTTAGGTCATTTTCGTCCTCCCTATAATTATTCTTGTCCAATTAGGGTTTTTAACCAATCTTGTGCATCCAATAGGTGTGTTTGTGTCATTGGATAAACATTTAGGTCATTTTCGTCCTCCCTAGGCTTATTCTTGTCTAATTAGGGTTTTTAAGCAATTTTGTGCATCCAATAAGTTCATTTGTGTCATTGGATGAACATTTAGGTCATTTTCGTCCTCCCTAGGCTTATTCTTGTCCAATTAGGGTTTCTAACCAATCTTGTGCATCCAATAAGTTCATTTGTGTCATTGGATGAACATTTAGGTCATTTTCGTCCTCCCTAGGCTTATTCTTGTCCAATTAGGGTTTTTAAGCAATCTTGTGCATCCAATAAGTTCATTTGTGTCATTGGATGAACATTTATGTCATTTTTGTCCTCCCTAGGCTTATTCTTGTTCAATTAGGGTTTCTAACCAATCTTGTGCATCCAATAGGTGTGTTTGTGTCATTGGATGAACATTTAGGTCATTTTTGTCCTCCCTAGTCTTATTCTTGTCCAATTAGGGTTTTTAAGCAATCTTGTGCATCCAATAAGTTCATTTGTGTCATTGGATGAACATTTACGTTATTGTCGTCCTCCCTAGGCTTATTCTTGTCCAATTAGGGTTTTTAACCAATCTTGTGCATCCAATAGGTGTGTTTGTGTCATTGGATGAACATTTAGGTCATTTTCGTCCTCCCAAGGCTTATTGTTGTCCAATTAGGGTTTTTAACCAATCTTGTGCATCCAATAGGTGTGTTTGTGTCATTGGATGAACATTTAGGTCATTTTCATCCTCCCTAGTCTTATTCTTGTCCAATTAGGGTTTTAAGCAATCTTGTGCATCCAATAAGTTCATTTGTGTCATTGGATTAAGATTTAAGTCATTTTCGTCCTCCCTAGGCTTATTCTTGTTCAATTAGGGTTTCTAACCAATCTTGTCCATCCAATAGGTGTGTTTGTGTCATTGGATGAACATTTAGGTCATTTTCGTCCTCCCTAGTCTTATTCTTGTCCAATTAGGGTTTTAAGCAATCTTGTGCATCCAATAAGTTCATTTGTGTCATTGGATGAACATTTAGGTCATTTTTCGTCCTCCCTAGGCTTATTCTTGTCCAATTAGGGTTTATAAGCAATCTTGTGCATCCAATAAGTTCATTTGTGTCATTGGATGAACATTTAGGTCATTTTCGTCCTCCCTAGGCTTATTCTTCTCCAATTAGGGTTTCTAACCAATCTTGTGCATCCAATAAGTTCATTTGTGTCATTGGATGAACATTTAGGTCATTTTCGTCCTCCCTAGGCTTATTCTTGTCCAATTAGGGTTTTTAACCAATCTTGTGCATCCAATAGGTGTGTTTGTGTCATTGGATGAACATTTAGGTCATTTTCGTTCTCCCTAGGCTTATTCTTGTCCAATTAGGGTTTTTAACCAATTTTGTGCATCCAATAAGTTCATTTGTGTCATTGGATGAACATTTAGGTCATTTTAATCCACCCTAGGCTTATTCTTGTCCAATTAGGGTTTTTAACCAATCTTGTGCATCCAATAAGTTCATTTGTGTCATTGGATGAACATTTAGGTCATTTTCGTCCTCCCAAGGCTTATTCTTGTCCAATTAGGGTTTTTAACCAATCTTGTGCATCCAATAAGTTAATTTGTGTCATTGGATGAATATTGAGGTCATTTTCGTCCTCCCTAGGCTTATTCTTGTCCAATTAGGGTTTTTAAGCAATCTTGGGCATCAAATAAGTTCATTTGTGTCATTGGATGAACATTTAGGTCATTTTCGTCCAACCTAGGCTTATTCTTGTCCAATTAGGTTTTTAACCAATCTTGTGCATCCAATAAGTTAATTTGTGTCATTGGATGAACATTTAGGTCATTTTCGTCCTCCCTAGGCTTATTCTTGTCCAATTAGGGTTTTTAACCAATCTTGTGCATCCAATAGGTGTGTTTGTGTCATTGGATGAACATTTAGGTCATTTTCGTTCTCCCTAGGCTTATTCTTGTCCAATTAGGGTTTTTAACCAATTTTGTGCATCCAATAAGTTCATTTGTGTCATTGGATGAACATTTAGGTCATTTTAATCCACCCTAGGCTTATTCTTGTCCAATTAGGGTTTTTAACCAATCTTGTGCATCCAATAAGTTCATTTGTGTCATTGGATGAACATTTAGGTCATTTTCGTCCTCCCAAGGCTTATTCTTGTCCAATTAGGGTTTTTAACCAATCTTGCGCATCCAATAAGATCATTTGTGTCATTGGATGAACATTTAGGTCATTTTCGTCCTCCCTATGATTATTCTTGTCCAATTACGGTTTTTAAGCAATCTTGTGAATCCAATAAGTTCATTTGTATCATTGGATGAACATTTAGGTCATTTTCGTCCTCCCTAGGCTTATTCTTGTTCAATTAGGGTTTCTAAACAATCTTGTGCATCCAATAGGTGTGTTTGTGTCATTGGATGAACATTTAGATCATTTTCGTCCTCCCTAGTATTATTCTTGTCCAATTAGGGTTTTAAGCAATCTTGTGCATCCAATAAGTTCATTTGTGTCATTGGATGAACATTTAGGTTATTTTCGTCCTCACTAGGCTTAGTTTTGTGCAATTAGGGTTTTTAACCAATCTTGTGCATCCAATAGGTGTGTTTGTGTCATTGGATGAACATTTAGGTCATTTTCGTCCTCCCTAGTCTTATTCTTGTCCAAATAGGGTTTTAAGCAATCTTGTGCATCCAATAAGTTCATTTGTGTCATTGGATTATGATTTAAGTCATTTTCGTCCTCCCTAGGCTTATTCTTGTTCAATTAGGGTTTCTAACCAATCTTGTGCATCCAATAGGTGTGTTTGTGTCATTGGATGAACATTTAGGTCATTTTCGTCCTCCCTAGTTTTATTCTTGTCCAATTAGGGTTTTAAGCAATCTTGTGCATCCAATAAGTTCATTTGTGTCATTGGATGAACATTTAGGTCATTTTCGTCCTCCCTAGGCTTATTCTTGTCCAATTAGGATTTGTAACCTATCTTGTGCATCCAATAAGTTCATTTGTGTCATTGGATGAACATTTAGGTCATTTTCGTCCTCCCTAGGCTTATTCTTGTCCAATTAGGGTTTCTAACCAATCTTGTGCATCCAATAAGTTCATTTGTGTCACTGGATGAACATTTAGGTCATTTTCGTCCTCCCTAGGCTTATTCTTGTCCAATTATGGTTTTTAACCAATCTTGTGCTTCCAATAGGTGTGTTTGTGTCATTGGATGAACATTTAGGTCATTTTCGTCCTCCCTAGGCTTATTCTTGTCCAATAAGGGTTTTTAAGCAATCTTGTGCATCCAATAAGTTCATTTGTGTCATTGGATTATGATTTAAGTCATTTTCGTCCTCCCTAGGCTTATTCTTGTTCAATTAGGGTTTCTAACCAATCTTGTGCATCCAATAGGTGTGTTTGTGTCATTGGATGAACATTTAGGTCATTTTCGTCCTCCCTAGTCTTATTCTTGTCCAATTAGGGTTTTAAGCAATCTTGTGCATCCAATAAGTTCATTTGTGTCATTGGATGAACATTTAGGTCGTTTTTCCTCCTCCCTAGGCTTATTCTTGTCCAATTAGGTTTTCAAGCAATCTTGTGCATCCAATAAGTTCATTTGTGTCATTGGATGAACATTTAGGTCATTTTCGTCCTCCCTAGGCTTATTCTTGCCCAATTAGGGTTTCTAACCAATCTTGTGCATCCAATAAGTTCATTTGTGTCATTGGATGAACATTTAGGTCATTTTCGTCCTCCCTAGGCTTATTCTTGTCCAATTAGGGTTTTTAACCAATCTTGTGCATCCAATAGGTGTGTTTGTGTCATTGGATGAACATTTAGGTCATTTTCGTCCTCCCTAGGCTTATTCTTGTCAAATTAGGGTTTCTAACCAATCTTTTGCATCCAATAGGTGTATTTGTTTCATTGGATGAACATTTAGGTCATTTTCGTCCTCCCTAGGCTTATTCTTGTCCAATTAGGGTTTATAAGCAATCTTGTGCATCCAATAAGTTCATTTGTGTCATTGGATGAACATTTTGGTCATTTTCGTCCTCCCTAGGCTTATTCTTGTCCAATTAGGGTTTCTAACCAATCTTGTGCATCCAATAAGTTCATTTGTGTCATTGGATGAACATTTAGGTCATTTTCGTCCTCCCTAGGCTTATTCTTGTCCAATTAGGGTTTCTAACCAATCTTTTGCATCCAATAGGTGTATTTGTGTCATTGGATGAACATTTAGGTCATTTTCGTCCTCCCTAGGCTTATTCTTGTCCAATTAGGGTTTATAAGCAATCTTGTGCATCCAATAAGTTCATTTGTGTCATTGGATGAACATTTAGGTCATTTTCGTCCTCCCTAGGCTTATTCTTGTCCAATTAGGATTTCTAACCAATCTTGTGCATCCAATAAGTTCATATGTGTCATTGGATGAACATTTAGGTCATTTTCGTCCTCCCTAGGCTTATTCTTGTCCAATTAGGGTTTTTAACCAATCTTGTGCATCCAATAGGTGTGTTTGTGTCATTGGATGAACATTTAGGTCATTTTCGTCCTCCCTAGGCTTATTCTTGTCAAATTAGGGTTTCTAACCAATCTTTTGCATCCAATAGGTGTATTTGTGTCATTGAATGAACATTTAGGTCATTTTCGTCCTCCCTAGGCTTATTCTTGTCCAATTAGGGTTTTTAAGCAATCTTGTGCATCCAATAAGTTCATTTGTGTCATTGGATGAACATTTAGGTCATTTTCGTCCTCCATAGGCTTATTCTTGTCCAATTAGGGTTTATAAGCAATCTTGTCCATCCAATAAGTTCATTTGTGTCATTGGATGAACATTTAGGTCATTTTCGTCCTCCCTAGGCTTATTCTTGTCGAATTAGGGTTTCTAACCAATCTTGTGCATCCAATAAGTTCATTTGTGTCATTGGATGAACATTTAGGTCATTTTCGTCCTCCCTAGGCTTATTCTTGTCCAATTAGGGTTTTTAACCAATCTTGTGCATCCAATAGGTGTGTTTGTGTCATTGGATGAACATTTAGGTCATTTTCGTCCTCCCTAGGCTTATTCTTGTCCAATTAGGGTTTCTAACCAATCTTGTGCATCCAATAGGTGTATTTGTGTCATTGGATGAACATTTAGGCCATTTTCGTCCTCCCTAGGCTTATTCTTGTCTAATTAGGGTTTTTAAGCAATCTTGTACATCCAATAAGTTCATTTGTGTTATTGGATGAACATTTAGGTCATTTTCGTCCACCCTAGGCTTATTCTTGTCCAATTAGGGTTTTTAACCAATCTTGTGCATCCAATAAGTTCATTTGTGTCATTGGATGAACATTTAGGTCAGTTTCGTCCTCCCTAGGCTTATTCTTGTCCAATTAGGGTTTCTAACGAATCTTGTGCATCCAATAGGTGTATTTGTGTCATTGGATGAACATTTAGGTCATTTTCGTCCTCCCTAGGCTTATTCTTGTCCAATTAGGGTTTCTAACCAATCTTGTGCATCCAATAAGTTCATTTGTGTTATTGGATGAACATTTAGGTCATTTTCGTCCTCCCTAGGCTTATTCTTGTCTAATTAGTGTTTTTAAGTAATCTTGTGCATCCAATAAGTTCATTTGTGTTATTGAATGAACATTTAGGTCATTTTCGTCCTCCCTAGGCTTATTTTTGTCCTATTAGGGTTTCTAACCAATCTTGTGCATCCAATAGGTGTATTTGTGTCATTGGATGAAAATTTAGGTTATTTTCGTCCTCCCTAGGCTTATTCTTGTCCAATTAGGGTTTTTAACCAATCTTGTGCATCCAATAGGTGTGTTTGTGTCATTGGATGAACATTTAGGTCATTTTCGTCCTCCCTAGGCTTATTCTTGTCCAATTAGGGTTTCTAACCAATCTTGTGCATCCAATAGGTGTATTTGTGTCATTGGATGAACATTTAGGTCATTTTCGTCCTCCCTAGGCTTATTCTTGTCTAATTAGGGTTTTAAGCAATCTTGTGCATCCAATAAGTTCATTTGTGTCATTGGATTAAGATTTAAGTCATTTTCGTCCTCCCTAGGCTTATTCTTGTTCAATTAGGGTTTCTAACCAATCTTGTGCATCCAATAGGTGTGTTTGTGTCATTGGATGAACATTTAGGTCATTTACGTCCTCGCTAGTCTTATTCTTGTCCAATTAGGGTTTTAAGCAATCTTGTGCATCCAATAAGTTCATTTGTGTCATTGGATGAACATTTAGGTCATTTTTCGTCCTCTCTAGGCTTATTCTTGTCCAATTAGGGTTTTTAAGCAATCTTGTGCATCCAACAAGTTCATTTGTGTCATTGGATGAACATTTAGGTCATTTTCGTCCTCCCTAGGCTTATTCTTGTCCAATTAGGGTTTCTAACCAATCTTGTGCATCCAATAAGTTCATTTGTGTCATTGGATGAACATTTAGGTCATTTTCGTCCTCCCTAGGCTTATTCTTGTCCAATTAGGGTTTTTAACCAATCTTGTGCATCCAATAGGTGTGTTTGTGTCATTGGATGAACATTTAGGTCATTTTCGTCCTCCCTAGGCTTTTTCTTGTCCAATAAGGGTTTTTAACCAATCTTGTGCATCCAATAAGTTCATTTGTGTCATTGGATGAACATTTAGGTCATTTTCGTCCTCCCTAGGCTTATTCTTGTCAAATTAGGGTTTCTAACCAATCTTTTGCATCCAATAGGTGTATTTGTGTCATTGGATGAACATTTAGGTCATTTTCGTCCTCCCTAGGCTTATTCTTGTCCAATGAGGGTTTTTAAGCAATCTTGTGCATCCAACAAGTTCATTTGTGTCATTGGATGAACATTTAGGTCATTTTCGTCCTCCCTAGGCTTATTCTTGTCCAATTAGGGTTTTTAACCAATCTTGTGCATCCAATAGGTGTGTTTGTGTCATTGGATGAACATTTAGGTCATTTTCGTCCTCCCTAGGCTTATTCTTGTCCAATTAGGGTTTTTAAGCAATCTTGTGCATCCAATAAGTTCATTTGTGTCATTGGATGAACATTTAGGTCATTTTCGTCCTCCCTAGGCTTATTCTTGTCCAATTAGGGTTATTAACCAATCTTGTGCGTCCAATAGGTGTGTTTGTGTCATTGGATGAACATTTAGGTCATTTTCGTCCTCCCTAGGCTTATTCTTGTCCAATTAGGGTTTTTAACCAATCTTGTGCATCCAATAAGTTCATTTGTGTCATTGGATAAACATTTAGGTCATTTTCGTCCACCCTATGCTTATTCTTGTCCAATTAGGGTTTTTAACCAATCTTGTGCATCCAATAAGTTCTTTTGTGTCATTGGATAAACATTTAGGTCATTTTCGTCCTCCCAAGGCTTATTGTTGTCCAATTAGGGTTTTTAACCAATCTTGTGCATCCAATAGGTGTGTTTGTGTCATTGGATGAACATTTAGGTCATTTTCGTCCTCCCTAGGCTTATTCTTGTCAATTTAGGGTTTCTGACCAATCTTTTGCATCCAATAGGTGTATTTGTGTCATTGGATGAACATTTAGGTTATTTTCGTCCTCCCTAGGCTTATTCTTGTCCAATTAGGGTTTTTAAGCAATCTTGTGCATCCAATAAGTTCATTTGTGTCATTGGATGAACATTTAGGTCATTTTCGTCCTCCCTAGGCTTATTCTTGTCCAATTAGGGTTTATAAGCAATCTTGTGCATCCAATAAGTTCATTTGTGTCATTGGATGAACATTTTGGTCATTTTCGTCCTCCCTAGGCTTATTCTTGTCCAATTACGGTTTCTAAGCAATCTTGTGCATCCAATAAGTTCATTTGTGTCATTGGATGAACATTTAGGTCATTTTCGTCCTCCCTAGGCTTATTCTTGTCCAATTAGGGTTTTTAACCAATCTTGTGCATCCAATAGGTGTGTTTGTGTCATTGGATGAACATTTAGGTCATTTTCGTCCTCCCTAGGCTTATTCTTGTCCAATTAGGGTTTCTAACCAATCTTGTGCATCCCATAGGTGTATTTGTGTCATTGGATGAACATTTAGGTCATTTTCGTCCTCCCTAGGCTTATTCTTGTCCAATTAGGGTTTTTAACCAATCTTGTGCATCCAATAGGTGTGTTTGTGTCATTGGATGAACATTTAGGTCATTTTCGTCCTCCCTAGGCTTATTCTTGTCCAATTAGGGGTTCTAACCAATCTTGTGCATCCAATAGGTGTATTTGTCTCATTGGATGAACATTTAGGTCATTTTCTTCCTCCCTAGTCTTATTCTTGTCCAATTAGGGTTTTAAGCAATCTTGTGCATCCAATAAGTTCATTTGTGTCATTGGATGAACATTTAGGTCATTTTCGTCCTCCCTAGGCTTATTCTTGTCCAATTAGGATTTTTAACCAATCTTGTGCATCCAATAAGTTCATTTGTGTCATTGGATGAACATTTAGGTCATTTTCGTCCTCCCTAGGCTTATTCTTGTCCAATTAGGGTTTCTAACCAATCTTGTGGATCCAATAATTTCATTTGTGTCATTGGATGAACATTTAGGTCATTTTCGTCCTCCCTAGGCTTATTCTTGTCCAATTAGGGTTTTTAACCAATCTTGTGCATCCAATAGGTGTGTTTGTGTCATTGGATGAACATTTAGGTCATTTTCGTCCTCCCTAGGCTTATTCTTGTCCAATTAGGATTTTTAACCAATCTTGTGCATCCAATAAGTTCATTTGTGTCATTGGATGAACATTTAGGTCATTTTCGTCCTCCCTAGAATTGTTCTTGTCCAATTAGGGTTTCTAACCAATCTTGTGCATCCAATAGCTGTGTTTGTGTCATTGGATGAACATTTAGGTCATTTTCGTCCTCCCTAGGCTTATTCTTGTCCAATTAGGATTTTTAAGCAATCTTGTGCATCCAATAAGATCATTTGTGTCATTGGATGAACATTTAGGTCATTTTCGTCCTCCCTAGGCTTATTCTTGTCCAATTAGGGTTTTTAACCAATCTTGTGCATCCAATAGGTGTGTTTGTGTCATTGGATGAACATTTAGGTCATTTTCGTCCTCCCTAGTCTTATTCTTGTCCAATTAGGGTTTTTAACCAATCTTGTGCATCCGATAAGTTCATTTGTGTCATTGGATGAACATTTAGGTCATTTTCGTCCTCCCCAGGCTTATTCTTGTCCAATTAGGGTTTTTAACCAATCTTGTGCATCCAATAAGTTCATTTGTGTCATTGGATGAACATTTAGGTCATTTTCGTCCTCCCTAGGCTTATTCTTGTCCAATTAGGGTTTTTAACCAATCTTGTGCATCCAATAGGTGTGTTTGTGTAATTGGATGAACATTTAGGTCATTTTCGTCCTCCCTAGGCTTATTCTTGTAAAATTAGGGTTTCTAACCAATCTTTTGCATCCAATAGGTGTATTTGTGTCATTGGATGAACATTTAGGTAATTTTCGTCCTCCCTAGGCTTATTCTTGTCCAATTAGGGTTTTTAAGCAATCTTGTGCATCCAATAAGTTCATTTGTGTCATTGGATGAACATTTACGTCATTTTCGTCCTCCCTAGGCTTATTCTTGTCCAATTAGGGTTTTTAACCAATCTTGTGCATCCAATAGGTGTGTTTGTGTCATTGGATGAACATTTAGGTCATTTTCGTCCTCCCTAGGCTTATTCTTGTCCAATTAGGGTTTTTAACCAATCTTGTGCATCCAATAGGTGTGTTTGTGTCATTGGATGAACATTTAGGTCATTTTCGTCCTCCCTAGGCTTATTCTTGTCCAATTAGGGATTTTAAGCAATCTTTTGCATCCAATAAGTTCATTTGTGTCATTGGATGAACATTTAGGTCATTTTCGTCCTCCCTAGGCTTATTCTTGTCCAATTAGGGTTTTTAACCAATCTTGTGCATCCAATAGGTGTGTTTGTGTCATTGGATGAACATTTAGGTCATTTTCGTCCTCCCTAGGCTTATTCTTGTCCAATTAGGGGTTCTAACCAATCTTGTGCATCCAATAGGTGTATTTGTCTCATTGGATGAACATTTAGGTCATTTTCTTCCTCCCTAGTCTTATTCTTGTCCAATTAGGGTTTTAAGCAATCTTGTGCATCCAATAAGTTCATTTGTGTCATTGGATGAACATTTAGGTCATTTTCGTCCTCCCTAGGCTTATTCTTGTCCAATTAGGATTTTTAACCAATCTTGTGCATCCAATAAGTTCATTTGTGTCATTGGATGAACATTTAGGTCATTTTCGTCCTCCCTAGGCTTATTCTTGTCCAATTAGGGTTTCTAACCAATCTTGTGGATCCAATAATTTCATTTGTGTCATTGGATGAACATTTAGGTCATTTTCGTCCTCCCTAGGCTTATTCTTGTCCAATTAGGGTTTTTAACCAATCTTGTGCATCCAATAGGTGTGTTTGTGTCATTGGATGAACATTTAGGTCATTTTCGTCCTCCCTAGGCTTATTCTTGTCCAATTAGGATTTTTAATCAATCTTGTGCATCCAATAAGTTCATTTGTGTCATTGGATGAACATTTAGGTCATTTTCGTCCTCCCTAGAATTATTCTTGTCCAATTAGGGTTTCTAACCAATCTTGTGCATCCAATAAGTTCATTTGTGTCATTGGATGAACATTTAGGTCATTTTCGTCCTCCCTAGGCTTATTCTTGTCTAATTAGGGTTTTTAAGCAATCTTGTGCATCCAATAAGTTCATTTGTGTCATTGGATGAACATTTAGATCATTTTCGTCCTCCCTAGGCTTATTCTTGTCCAATTAGGGTTTCTAACCAATCTTGTGCATCCAATAGGTGGGTTTGTGTCATTGGATGAACATTTAGGTCATTTTCTTCCTCCCTAGGCTTATTCTTGTCTAATTAGGGTTTTTAAGCAATCTTGGGAATCCAATAAGTTTATTTGTGTCATTGGATGAACATTTAGGTCATTTATGTCCTCCCTAGGCTTATTCTTGTCCAATTATGGTTTTTAACCAATCTTGTGCATCCAATAGGTGTGTTTGTGTCATTGGATGAACATTTAGGTCATTTTCGTCCTCCCTAGGCTTATTCTTGTCCAATTAGGGTTTCTAACCAATCTTGTGCATCCAATAGGTGTATTTGTGTCATTGGATGAACATTTAGGTCATTTTCGTCCTCCCTAGGCTTATTCTTGTCTAATTAGGGTTTTTAACCAATCTTGTGCATCCAATAGGTGTATTTGTGTCATTGGATGAACATTTAGGTCAGTTTCGTCCTCCCTAGGCTTATTCTTGTCCAATTAGGGTTTTTAACCAATCTTGTGCATCCAATAAGTTCATTTGTGTCATTGGATAAATATTTAGGTCATTTTCGTCCACCCTAGGCTTATTCTTGTCCAATTAGGGTTTTTAACCAATCTTGTGCATCCAATAGGTGTGTTTGTGTCATTGGATGAACATTTAGGTCATTTTCGTCCTCCATAGGCTTATTCTTGTCCAATTAGGGTTTCTAACCAATCTTGTGCATCGAATAGGTGTACTTGTGTCATTGGATGAACATTTAGGTCATTTTCGTCCTCCCTAGGCTTATTCTTGTCCAATTAGGGTTTTTAACCAATCTTGTGCATCCAATAAGTTCATTTGTGTCATTGGATGAACATTTAGGTCATTTTCGTCCTCCCTAGGCATATTCTTGTCCAATTAGGGTTTTTAACCAATCTTGTGCATCCAATAGGTGTATTTGTGTCATTGGATGAACATTTAGGTCATTTTCGTCCTCCCTAGGCTTATTCTTGTCCAATTAGGGTTTTAAAGCAATCTTGTGCATGCAATACGTTCATTTGTGTCATTGGATGAACATTTAGGTCATTTTCGTCCTCGCTAGGCTTATTCTTGTCCAATTAGGGTTTCTAACCAATCTTGTGCATCCAATAGGTGTATTTGTGTCATTGGATGAACATTTAGGTCATTTTCGTCCTCCCTAGGCTTATTCTTGTCCAATTAAGGTTTTTAAGCAATCTTGTGCATCCAATAAGTTCATTTGTGTCAGTGGATGAACATTTAGGTCATTTTCGTCCTCCCTAGGCTTATTCTTGTCCAATTAGGGGTTTTAACCAATCTTGTGCATCCAATAGGTGTATTTGTGTCATTGGATGAACATTTAGGTCATTTTCGTCCTCCCTAGGATTATTCTTGTCCAATTAGGGTTTTTAAGCAATCTTGTGCATCCAATAGGTGTATTTGTGTCATTGGATGAACATTTAGGTTTATTTTCGTCCTCCCTAGGCTTATTCTTGTCCAATTAGGGTTTTTAACCAATCTTGTGCATCCAATAGGTGTATTTGTGTCATTGGATGAACATTTAGGTCATTTTCGTCCTCCCTAGGCTTATTCTTGTCCAAATAGGGTTTCTAACCAATCTTGTGCACCCAATAGGTGTATTTGTGTCATTGGATGAACATTTAGGTCATTTTCGTCCTCCCTAGGCTTATTCTTGTCCAATTAAGGTTTTTAAGCAATCTTGTGCATCCAATAAGTTCATTTGTGTCATTGGATGAACATTTAGGTCATTTTCGTCCCTTAGGCTTATTCTTGTCCAATTAGGGTTTTTAACCAATCTTGTGCATCCAATAGGTGTGTTTGTGTCATTGGATGAACATTTAGGTCATTTTCGTCCTCCCTAGGCTTATTTTTGTCCAATTAGGGTTTTTAACCAATCTTGTGCATCCAATAAGTTCATATGTGTCATTGGATAAACATTTAGGTCATTTTCGTCCACCCTAGGCTTATTCTTGTCCAATTAGGGTTTTTAACCAATTTTGTGCATCCAATAAGTTCATTTGTGTCATTGGATGAACACTTAGGTCATTTTCGTCCTCCCAAGGCTTATTCTTGTCCAATTAGGGTTTTTAACCAATCTTGCGCATCCAATAAGATCATTTGTGTCATTGGATGAACATTTAGGTCATTTTCGTCCTCCCTAGGCTTATTCTTGTCCAATTAGGGTTTCTAACCAAACTTGTGCATCCAATAGGTGTATTTGTGTCATTGGATGAACATTTAGGTCATTTTCGTCTTCCCTAAGCTTATTCTTGTCCAATTAGGGTTTTTAAGCAATCTTGTGCATCCAATAAGTTCATATCTGTCATTGGATGAACATTTAGGTCATTTTCGTCCTCCCTAGGCATATTCTTGTCCAATTAGGGTTTTTAACCAATCTTGTGCATCCAATAGGTGTATTTGTGTCATTGGATGAACATTAAGGTCATTTTCGTCCTCCCTAGGCATATTCTTGTCCAATTAGGGTTTTTAACCAATCTTGTGCATCCAATAGGTGTATTTGTGTCATTGGATG
>JBBPBR010000634.1:24971-53447 GCA_037974775.1 Cicer pinnatifidum | reverse complement strand
GACAAGAATAAGCCTAGGGAGGACGAAAATGACCTAAATGTTCATCCAATGACACAAATACACCTATTGGATGCACAAGATTGGTTAGAAACCCTAATTGGACATGAATAAGCCTAGGGAGGACGAAAATGACCTAAATGTTCATCCAATGACACAAACACACCTATTGGATGCACCAGATTGGTTAAAAACCCTAATTGGACAAGAATAAGCCTAGGGAGGACGAAATTGACCTAAATGTTCATCCAATGACACAAATGAACTTATTGGATGCACAAGATTGGTTAGAAACCCTAATTGGACAAGAATAAGCCTAGGGAGGACGAAAATGACCTAAATGTTCATCAAATGACACAAATGAACTTATTGGATGCACAAGATTGGTTAAAAATCCTAATTGGACAAGAATAAGCCTAGGGAGGACGAAAATGACCTAAATGTTCATCCAATGACACAAATGAACTTATTGGATGCACAAGATTGCTTAAAACCCTAATTTGACAAGAATAAGACTAGGGAGGACGAAAATGACCTAAATGTTCATCCAATGACACAAACACACCTAATGGATGCACAAGATTGGTTAGAAACCCTAATTGAACATGAATAAGCCTAGGGAGGACGAAAATGACTTAAATCTTAATCCAATGACACAAATGAACTTATTGGATGCACAAGATTGCTTAAAACCCTAATTGGACAAGAATAAGACTAGGGAGGACGAAAATGACCTAAATGTTCATCCAATGACACAAACACACCTATTGGATGCACAAGATTGGTTAAAAACCCTAATTGGACAACAATAAGCCTAGGGAGGATGAAAATGACCTAAATGTTCATCTAATGACACAAACACACCTATTGGATGCACAAGATTGGTTAAAAACCCTAATTGCACAAAACTAAGCCTAGTGAGGACGAAAATAACCTAAATGTTCAACCAATGACACAAATGAACTTATTTAATGCACGAGATTGCTTAAAAACCCTAATTGGACAAGAATAAGCCTAGGGAGGACGAAAATGACCTAAATTTTCATCCAATGACACAAATACACCTATTGGATGCAAAAGATTGGTTAGAAACCCTAATTGGACAAGAATAAGCCTAGGGTGGACGAAAATGACCTAAATGTTCATCCAATGACACAAACACACCTATTGGATGCACAAGATTGGTTAAAAACCCTAATTGGACAAGAATAAGCCTAGGGAGGACGAAAATGACCTAAATGTTCATCCAATGACACAAATGAACTTATTGGATGCACAAGATTGGTTAAAAACCTTAATTGGACAAGAATAAGCCTAGGGAGGACGAAAATGACCTAAATGTTCATCCAATGACACAAATGAACTTATTGGATGCACAAGATTGCTTAAAAACCCTAATTGGACAAGAATAAGCCTAGGGAGGACGAAAATGACCTAAATGTTCATCCAATGACACAAATACACCTATTGGATGCACAAGATTGGTTAGAAACCCTAATTGGACAAGAATAAGCCTAGGGAGGACGAAAATGACCTAAATGTTCATCCAATGACACAAACACACCTATTAGATGCACAAGATTGTTTAAAAACCCTAATTGGACAAGAATAAGCCTAGGGTGGACGAAAATGATCTAAATGTTTATCCAATGACACAAATGAACTTATTGGATGCACAAGATTGGTTAAAAACCCTAATTGGACAAGAATAAGCCTAGGGAGGACGAAAATGACCTAAATGTTCATCCAATGACACAAACACACCTATTGGATGCACAAGATTGGTTAAAAACCCTAATTGCACAAAACTAAGCCTAGGGAGGACGAAAATGACATAAATGTTCATCCAATGACACAAATGAACTTATTGGATGCACAAGATTGCTTAAAAACCCTAATTGGACAACAAAAAGCCTAGGGAGGATGAAAATGACCTAAATATTCATCCAATGACACAAACACACCTATTGGATGCACAAGATTGGTTAAAAACCCTAACTTGACAAGAATAAGCCTAGGGAGGACGAAAATGACTTAAATCTTAATCCAATGACACAAATGAACTTATTGGATGCACAAGATTGCTTAAAAACCCTAATTGGACAACAATAAGCCTAGGGAGGATGAAAATGACCTAAATGTTCATCCAATGACACAAACACACCTATTGGATGCACAAGATTGGTTAAAAACCCTAACTTGACAAGAATAAGCCTAGGGAGGACGAAAATGACTTAAATCTTAATCCAATGACACAAATGAACTTATTGGATGCACAAGATTGCTTAAAACCCTAATTGGATAAGAATAAGCCTTGGGAGGACGAAAATGACCTAAATGTTCATCGAATGACACAAACACACCTATTGGATGCACAAGATTGGCATAAAACCCTAATTGGACAAGAATAAGACTAGGGAGGACGAAAATGACCTAAATGTTCATCCAATGACACAAACACACCTATTGGATGCACAAGATTGGTTAAAAACCCTAATTGGACAAGAATAAGCCTAGGGAGGACGAAAATGACCTAAATGTTCATCCAATGACACAAATGAACTTATTGGATGCACAAGATTGCTTAAAAACCCTAATTGGACAAGAATAAGCCTAGGGAGGACGAAAATGACCTAAATGTTCATCCAATGACACAAATACACCTATTGGATGCACAAGATTGGTTAGAAACCCTAATTGGACAAGAATAAGCCTAGGGAGGAAGAAAATGACCTAAATGTTCACCCAATGACACAAACACACCTATTGGATGCACAAGATTGGTTAAAAACCATAATTGGACAAGAATAAGCCTAGGGAGGACATAAATGACCTAAATGTTCATCCAATGACACAAATGAACTTATTGGATGCACAAGATTGCTTAAAAACCCTAATTAGACAAGAATAAGCCTAGGGAGGACGAAAATGACCTAAATGTTCATCCAATGACACAAATGAACTTATTGGATGCACAAGATTGGTTAGAAACCCTAATTGGACAAGAATAATTCTAGGGAGGACGAAAATGACCTAAATGTTCATCCAATGACACAAATGAACTTATTGGATGCACAAGATTGATTAAAAATCCTAATTGGACAAGAATAAGCCTAGGGAGGACGAAAATGACCTAAATGTTCATCCAATGACACAAACACACCTATTGGATGCACAAGATTGGTTAAAAACCCTAATTGGACAAGAATAAGCCTAGGGAGGACGAAAATGACCTAAATGTTCATCCAATGACACAAATACACCTATTGGATGCACAAGATTGGTTAGAAACCCTAATTGGACAAGAATAAGCCTAGGGAGGACGAAAATGACCTAAATGTTCATCCAATGACACAAACACACCTACTGGATGCACAAGATTAGTTAAAAACCCTAATTGGACAAGAATAAACCTAGGGTGGACGAAAATGACCTAAATGTTTATCCAATGACACAAATGAACTTATTGGATGCACAAGATTGGTTAAAAACCCTAATTGGACAAGAATAAGCCTAGGGAGGACGAAAATGACCTAAATGTTCATCCAATGACACAAACACACCTATTGGATGCACAAGATTGGTTAAAAACCCTAATTGGACAAGAATAAGCCTAGGAAGGACGAAAATGACCTAAATGTTCATCCAATGACACAAATGAACTTATTGGATGCACAAGATTGGTTAAAAACCCTAATTGGACAAGAATAAGCCTAGGGATGACGAAAATTACCTAAATGTTCATCCAATGACACAAATGAACTTATTGGATGCACAAGATTGCTTAAAAACCCTAATTGGACAAGAATAAGCCTAGGGAGGACGAAAATGACCTAAATGTTCATCCAATGACACAAATACACCTATTGGATGCACAAGATTGGTTAGAAACCCTAATTGGACAAGAATAAGCCTAGGGAGGACGAAAATGACCTAAGCGTTCATCCAATGACACAAACACACCTATTGGATGCACAAGATTGGTTAAAAACCCTAATTGGACAAGAATAAGCCTAGGGTGGACGAAAATGACCTAAATGTTTATCCAATGACACAAATGAACTTATTGGATGCACAAGATTGGTTAAAAACCCTAATTGGACAAGAATAAGCCTAGGGAGGACGAAAATGACCTAAATGTTCATCCAATGACACAAACACACCTATTGGATGCACAAGATTGGTTAAAAACACTAATTGGACAAGAATAAGCCTAGGAAGGACGAAAATGACCTAAATGTTCATCCAATGACACAAACACACCTATTGGATGCACAAGATTGCTTAAAAACCCTAATTGGACAAGAATAAGCCTAGGGAGGACGAAAATGACCTAAATGTTCATCCAATGACACAAATACACCTATTGGATGCACAAGATTGGTTAGAAACCCTAATTGGACAAGAATGAGCAAAGGTAGGACGAAAATGACCTAAATGTTCATCCAATGACACAAACACACCTATTGGATGCACAAGATTGGCTTAAAACCCTAATTGGACAAGAATAAGCCTAGGTAGGACGAAAATGACCTAAATGTTCATCCAATGACACAAACACACCTATTGGATGCACAAGATTGGTTAAAAACCCTAATTGGACAAGAATAAGCCTAGGGTGGACGAAAATGACCTAAATGTTCATCCAATGACACAAATGAAGTTATTGGATGCACAAGATTGCTTAAAAACCCTAATTGGACAAGAATAAGCCTAGGGAGGACGAAAATGACCTAAATGTTCATCCAATGACACAAATACACCTATTGGATGCACAAGATTGGTTAGAAACCCTAATTGGACAAGAATAAGCTTAGGGAGGACGAAAATGACCTAAACGTTCATCCAATGACACAAACACACCTATTGGATGCACAAGATTGGTTAAAAACCCTAATTGGACAAGAATAAGCCTAGGGTGGACGAAAATGAACTAAATGTTTATCCAATGACACAAATGAACTTATTGGATGCACAAGATTTGTTAAAAACCCTAATTGGACAAGAATAAGCCTAGGGAGGACGAAAATGACCTAAATGTTCATCCAATGACACAAACACACCTATTGGATGCACAAGATTGGTTAAAAACCCTAATTGGACAAGAATAAGCCTAGGGAGGACGAAAATGACCTAAATGTTCATCCAATGACACAAATGAACTTATTGGATGCACAAGATTGGTTAAAAACCCTAATTGGACAAGAATAAGCCTAGGGAGGACGAAAATGACCTAAATGTTCATCGAATGACACAAATAAACTTATTGGATTCACATGATTGGTTAAAAACCCTAATTGGACAAGAATAAGCCTAGGGAGGACGAAAATGACCTAAATGGTCGTCCAATGACACAAATGAACTTATTGGATGCACAAGATTGGTTAAAAACCCTAATTGGACAAGAATAAGCCTAGGGAGGAAGAAAATGACCTAAATGTTCATCCAATGACACAAACACACCTATTGGATGCACAAGATTGGTTAAAAACCCTAATTGGACAAGAATAAGCCTAGGGTGGACGAAAATGACCTAAATGTTCATCCAATGACACAAACACACCTATTGGATGCAGAAGATTGCTTAAAAACCCTAATTGGACAAGAATAAGCCTAGGGAGGACGAAAATGACCTAAATGTTCATCCAATGACACAAATGAACTTATTGGATGCACAAGATTGCTTAAAAACCCTAATTGGACAAGAATAAGCCTAGGGAGGACGAAAATGACCTAAATGTTCATCCAATGACACAAATACACCTATTGGATGCACAAGATTGGTTAGAAACCCTAATTGGACAAGAATAAGCCTAGGGAGGAAGAAAATGACCTAAATGTTCATCCAATGACACAAACACACCTATTGGATGCACAAGATTGGTTAAAAACCATAATTGGACAACAATAAGCCTAGGGAGGACATAAATGACCTAAATGTTCATCCAATGACACAAATGAACTTATTGGATGCACAAGATTGCTTAAAAACCCTAATTAGACAAGAATAAGCCTAGGGAGGACGAAAATGACATAAATTTTCATCCAATGACACAAATGAACTTATTGGATGCACAAGATTGGTTAGAAACCCTAATTGGAAAAGAATAATTCTAGGGAGGACGAAAATGACCTAAATGTTCATCCAATGACACAAATGAACTTATTGGATAAACAAGATTGGTTAAAAACCCTAATTGGACAAGAATAAGCCTAGGGAGGACGAAAATGACCTAAATGTTCATCCAATGACACAAATGAACTTATTGGATGCACAAGATTGCTTAAAAACCCTAATTGGACAAGAATAAGCCTAGGGAGGACGAAAATGACCTAAATGTTCATCCAATGACACAAATACACCTATTGGATGCACAAGATTGGTTAGAAACCCTAATTGGACAAGAATAAGCCTAGGGAGGACGAAAATGACCTAAATGTTCATCCAATGACACAAATGAACTTGTTGGATGCACAAGATTGCTTAAAAACCCTAATTGGACAAGAATAAGCCTAGGGAGGACGAAAATGACCTAAATGTTCATCCAATGACACAAATACACCTATTGGATGCACAAGATTGGTTAGAAACCCTAATTGGACAAGAATAAGCCTAGGGAGGACGAAAATGACCTAAATGTTCATCCAATGACACAAACACACCTATTGGATGCACAAGATTGGTTAAAAACCCTAATTGGACAAGAATAAGCCAAGGGTGGACGAAAATGACCTAAATGTTCATCCAATGACACAAATACACCTATTGGATGCACAAGATTGGTTAAAAACCCTAATTGGACAAGAATAAGCCTAGGGAGGACGAAAATGACCTAAATGTTCATCCAATGACACAAATGAACTTATTGGATGCACAAGATTGCTTAAAAACCCTAATTGGACAAGAATAAGCCTAGGGAGGACGAAAATGACCTAAATGTTCATCCAATGACACAAATACACCTATTGGATGCACAAGATTGGTTAGAAACCCTAATTGGACAAGAATAAGACTAGGGAGGACGAAAATGACCTAAATGTTCATCCAATGACACAAATGAACTTATTGGATGCACAAGATTGGTTAAAAACCCTAATTGGACAAGAATAAGCCTAGGGAGGACGAAAATGACCTAAATGTTCATCCAATGACACAAATGAACTTATTGGATGCTTAAGATTGCTTAAAAACCCTAATTGGACAAGAATAAGCTTAGGGAGGACAAAAATGACCTAAATGTTCATCCAATGACACAAATACACCTATTGGATGCAAAAGTTTGGTTAGAAACCCTAATTGGACAAGAATAAGCCTAGGGAGGACGAAACTGACCTAAATGTTCATCCAATGACACAAACGCACCTATTGGATGCACAAGATTGGTTAAAAACCCTAATTGGACAAGAATAATCATAGGGAGGACGAAAATGACCTAAATGTTCATCCAATGACACAAATACACCTATTGGATGGACAAGATTGGTTAAAAACCCTATTTGGACAAGAATATGCCTAGGGAGGACGAAAATGACCTAAATGTTCATCCAATGACACAAATGAACTTATTGGATGCACAAGATTGGTTAAAAACCCAAATTGGACAAGAATAAGCCTAGGGAGGACGAAAATGACCTAAATGTTCATCCAATGACACAAACACACCTATTGGATGCACACGATTGGTTAGAAACCCTAATTTGACAAGAATAAGCCTATGGAGGACGAAAATGACCTAACTATTCATCCAATGACACAAATGAACTTATTGGATGCACAAGATTGCTTAAAACCCTAATTGGACAAGAATAAGACTAGGGAGGACGAAAATGACCTAAATGTTCATCCAATGACACAAACACACCTATTGGATGCACAAGATTGGTTAGAAACCCTAATTTGACAAGAATAAGCCTAGGGAGGACGAAAATGACCTTACTATTCATCCAATGACACAAATGAACTTATTGGATGCACAAGATTGGTTAAAAACACTAATTGGCCAAGAATAAGCCTAGGGAGGACGAAAATGACCTAAATGTTCATCAAATGACTAAACACACCTATTGGATGCACAAGATTGGTTAGAAACCCTAATTGGACCAGAATAAGCCTAGGGAGGACGAAAATGACCTAAATATTCATCCAATGACACAAACACACCTATTGGATGCACAAGATTGGTTAGAAACCCTAATTGGACAAGAATAAGCCTAGGGAGGACGAAAATGACCTTAATGTTCATCCAATGACACAAATGAACTTATTGGATGCACAAGATTGCTTAAAACCCTAATTGGACAAGAATAAGACTAGGGAGGACGAAAATGACCTAAATGTTCATCCAATGACACAAACACACCTATTGGATGCACAAGATTGGTTAGAAACCCTAATTGAACAAGAATAAGCCTAGGGAGGACGAAAATGACTTAAATCTTAATCCAATGACACAAATGAACTTATTGGATGCACAAGATTGCTTAAAACCCTAATTGGACAAGAATAAGACTAGGGAGGACGAAAATGACCTAAATGTTCATCCTATGACACAAACACACCTATTGGATGCACAAGATTGGTTAGAAACCCTAATTGAACAAGAATAAGCCTAGGGAGGACGAAAATGACTTAAATCTTAATCCAATGACACAAATGAACTTATTGGATGCACAAGATTGCTTAAAACCCTAATTGGACAAGAATAAGACTAGGGAGGACGAAAATGACCTAAATGTTCATCCAATGACACAAATACACCTATTGGATGCACAAGATTGGTTAGAAACCCTAATTGGACAAGAATAAGGCTAGGGAGGACGAAAATGACCTAAATGTTCATCCAATGACACAAATACACCTATTGGATGCACAAGATTGGTTAAAAACCCTAATTGGACAAGAATAAGCCTAGGGAGGACGAAAATGACCTAAATGTTCATCCAATGACACAAATGAACTTATTGGATGCACAAGATTGGTTAAAAACCCTAATTGGACAAGAATAAGCCTAGGGAGGACGAAAATGACCTAAATGTTCATCCAATGACACAAACACACCTATTGAATGCACAAGATTGGTTAAAAATAATAATTGGACAAGAATAAGCCTAGGGAGGACGAAAATGACTTAAATGTTAATCCAATGACACAAAGGAAGTTATTGGATGCATAAGATTGCTTAAAAACCCTAATTGGACAAGAATAAGCCTAGGGTGGACGAAAATGACCTAAATGTTCATCCAATGACACAAATGAACTTATTGGAAGCACAAGATTGGTTAAAAACCCTTATTAGACAGGAATAAGCCTAGGGAGGACGAAATATACCAAAATGTGCATCCAATGACACAAACACACACATTGATTGCACAAGAATGCTTAAAAACCTAATTGGACAAGAATAAGACTAGGGAGGACGAAAATGACCTAAATGTTCATCCAATGACACAAACACACCTATTGGATGCACAAGATTGGTTAAAAACCCTAATTGCACAAGAATAAGCCTAGGGAGGACGAAAATGACCTAAATGTTCATCCAATGACACAAACACACCTATTGGATGCACAAGATTGGTTAGAAACCCTAATTGGACAAGAATAAGCCTAGGGAGGACGAAAATGACCTAAATATTCATCCAATGACACAAATGAACTTATTGGATGCACAAGATTGGTTAAAAACCCTAATTGGACAAGAATAAGCCTAGGAAGGACGAAAATGACCTAAATGTTAATCCAATGACACAAATGAATTTATTGGAGGCACAAGATTGCTTAAAACCCTAATTGGACAAGAATAAGCCTAGGGAGGACGAAAATGACCTAAATGTTCATCCAATGACACAAACACACCTATTGGATGCACAAGATTGGTTAGAAACCCTAATTGGACAAGAATAAGCCTAGGAAGGTCGAAAATGACCTAAATATTCATCCAATGACACAAATGAACTTATTGGATGCACAAGATTGGTTAAAAACCCTAATTGGACAAGAATAAGCCTAGGGAGGACGAAAATGACCTAAATGTTCATCCAATGACACAAACACACCTATTGGATGCACAAGATTGGTTAGAACCCCTAATTGGACAAGAATAAGCCTAGGGAGGACGAAAATGACCTAAATGTTCATCCAATGACACAAATGAACTTATTGGATGCACAAGATTGGTTAGAAACCCTAATTGGACAAGAATAAGCCTAGGGAGGACGAAAATGACCTAAATGTTCATCCAATGACACAAATGAACCTATTGGATGCACAAGATTGCTTATAAACCCTAATTGGACAAGAATAAGCCTAGGGAGGACGAAAATGACCTAAATGTTCATCCAATGACACAAATACACCTATTGGATGCAAAAGATTGGTTAGAAACCCTAATTGGACAAGAATAAGCCTAGGGAGGACGAAAATGACCTAAATGTTCATCCAATGACACAAATGAACTTATTGGATGCACAAGATTGGTTAGAAACCCTAACTGGACAATAATAAGCCTAGAGAGGATGAAAATAACCTAAATGTTCATCCAATGACACAAATGAACTTATTGGATGCACAAGATTGCTTATAAACCCTAATTGGACAAGAATAAGCCTAGGGAGGACGAAAATGACCTAAATGTTCATCCAATGACAGAAATGAACTTATTGGATGCACAAGATTGCTTATAAACCCTAATTGGACAACAATAAGCCTAGGGAGGATGAAAATGACCTAAATGTTCATCTAATGACACAAACACTTCTATTGGATGCACAAGATTGGTTAAAAACCCTAATTGCACAAAACTAAGCCTAGTGAGGACGAAAATAACCTAAATGTTCATCCAACGACACAAATGAACTTATTGGATGCACAAGATTGCTTAAAACCCTAATTGGACAAGAATAAGACTAGGGAGGACGAAAATGACCTAAATGTTCATCCAATGACACAAACACACCTATTGGATGCACAAGATTGGTTAGAAACCCTAATTGAACAAGAATAAGCCTAGGGAGGACAAAAATGACCTAATTGTTCATCCAATGACACAAATGAACTTATTGGATGCACAAGATTGGTTAAAAACCCTAATTGGACAAGAATAAGCCTAGGGAGGATGAAAATGACCTAAATGTTCATCCAATGACACAAACACACCTATTGGATGCACAAGATTGGTTAAAAACCCTAATTGGACAAGAATAAGCCTAGGGAGGACGAAAATGACCTAAATGTTCAACTAATGACACAAATGAAATTATTGGATGCACAAGATTGCTTAAAAACCCTAATTAGACAAGAATAAGCCTAGGGAGGACGAAAATGACCTAAATGTTCATCCAATGACACAAATACACCTATTGGATGCACAAGATTGGTTAAAAACCCTAATTGGACAAGAATAAGCCTAGGGAGGACGAAAATGACCTAAATGTTCATCCAATGACACAAACACACCTATTGGATGCACAAGATTGGTTAAAAACACTAATTGGACAAGAATAAGCCTAGGAAGAACGAAAATGACCTAAATGTTCATCCAATGACACAAACACACCTATTGGATGCACAAGATTGGTTAAAAACCCTAATTGGACAAGAATAAGCCTAGGGAGGACGAAAATGACCTAAATGTTCATCCAATGACACAAATGAAATTATTGGATCCACAAGATTGGTTAGAAACCCTAATTGGACAAGAATAAGCCTAGGGAGGACGAAAATGACCTAAATGTTCATCCAATGACACAAATGAACTTATTGGATGCACAAGATTGGTTAAAAATCCTAATTGGACAAGAATAAGCCTAGGGAGGACGAAAATGACCTAAATGTTCATCCAATGACACAAATGAACTTATTGGATGCACAAGATTGCTTAAAACCCTAATTGGACAAGAATAAGACTAGGGAGGAAGAAAATGACCTAAATGTTCATCCAATGAGACAAATACACCTATTGGATGCACAAGATTGGTTAGAACCCCTAATTGGACAAGAATAAGCCTAGGGAGGACGAAAATGACCTAAATGTTCATCCAATGACACAAACACACCTATTGGATGCACAAGATTGGTTAAAAACCCTAATTGGACAAGAATAAGCCTAGGGAGGACGAAAATGACCTAAATGTTCATCCAATGACACAAAAAGACACCTATTGGATGCACAAGATTGGTTAAAAACCCTAATTGGACAAGAATAAGCCTAGGGTTGACGAAAATGACCTAAATGTTTATTCAATGACACAAATGAACTTATTGGATGCACAAGATTGGTTAAAAACCCTAATTGGACAAAAATAAGCCTAGGGAGGACGAAAATGACCTAAATGTTCATCCAATGACACAAACACACCTATTGGATTCACAAGATTGGTTAGAAACCCTAATTGGACAAGAATAAGCCTAGGGAGGACGAAAATGACCTAAATGTTCATCCAATGACACAAATGAACTTATTGGATGCACAAGATTGGTTAAAAATCCTAATTGGACAAGAATAAGCCTAGGGAGGACGAAAATGACCTAAATGTTCATCAAATGACACAAATGAACTTATTGGATGCACAAGATTGCTTAAAACCCTAATTGGACAAGAATAAGACTAGGGAGAACGAAAATGACCTAAATGTTCATCCAATGACACAAACACACCTATTGGATGCACAAGATTGGTTAGAAACCCTAATTGAACAAGAATAAGCCTAGGGAGGACGAAAATGACTTAAATCTTAATCCAATGACACAAATGAACTTATTGGATGCACAAGATTGCTTAAAACCCTAATTGGACAAGAATAAGACTAGGGAGGACCAAAATGACCTAAATGTTCATCCAATGACACAAACACACCTATTGGATGCACAAGATTGGTTAAAAACCCTAATTGCACAAAACTAAGCCTAGTGAGGACGAAAATAACCTAAATGTTCATCCAATGACACAAATGAACTTATTGGATGCATAAGATTGCTTAAAAACCCTAATTGGACAAGAATAAGCCTAGGGAGGACGAAAATGACCTAAATGTTCATCAAATGACACAAATGAACTTATTGGATGCACAAGATTGCTTAAAACCCTAATTGGACAAGAATAAGACTAGGGAGGACGAAAATGACCTAAATGTTCATCCAATGACACAAACACACCTATTGGATGCACAAGATTGGTTAGAAACCCTAATTGAACAAGAATAAGCCTAGGGAGGACGAAAATGACTTAAATCTTAATCCAATGACACAAATGAACTTATTGGATGCACAAGATTGCTTAAAACCCTAATTGGACAAGAATAAGACTAGGGAGGACCAAAATGACCTAAATGTTCATCCAATGACACAAACACACCTATTGGATGCACAAGATTGGTTAAAAACCCTAATTGCACAAAACTAAGCCTAGTGAGGACGAAAATAACCTAAATGTTCATCCAATGACACAAATGAACTTATTGGATGCACAAGATTGCTTAAAACCCTAATTGGACAAGAATAATACTAGGGAGGACGAAAATGACCTAAATGTTCATCCAATGACACAAACACACCTATTGGATGCACAAGATTGTTTAGAAACCCTAATTGAACAAGAATAAGCTTAGGGAGGACGAAAATGACCTAAATGTTCATCCAATGAAAATTTTGAACTTATTGGATTCACAAGATTGCTTAAAAACCGTAATTGGACAAGAATAATCATAGGGAGGACGAAAATGACCTAAATGTTCATCCAATGACACAAATGATCTTATTGGATGCGCAAGATTGGTTAAAAACCCTAATTGGACAAGAATAAGCCTTGGGAAAACGAAAATGACCTAAATGTTCATCCAATGACACAAATGAACTTATTGGATGCACAAAATTGGTTAAAAACCCTAATTGGACAAGAATAAGCCTAGGGTGGACGAAAATGACCTAAATGTTTATCCAATGACACAAATGAACTTATTGGATGCACAAGATTGGTTAAAAACCCTAATTGGACAAGAATAAGCCTAGGGAGGACGAAAACGACCTAAATGTTCATCCAATGACACAAACACACTTATTGGATGCAAAAGATTGGTTAAAAACCCTAATTGGACAAGAATAAGCCTAAGGGACGAAAATGACCTAAATGTTCATCCAATGACACAAATGAACTTATTGGATGGACAAGATTGCTTAAAAACCTTAATTGGACAAGAATAAGCCTAGGGAGGACGAAAATGACCTAAATGTTCATCCAATGACACAAATACACCTATTGGGTGCACAAGATTGGTTAGAAACCCTAATTGGACAAGAATAGTCCTAGGGAGGACGAAAATGACCTAAATGTTCATCCAATGACACAAACACACCTATTGGATGCACTAGATTGGTTAAAAACCCTAATTGGACAAGAATAAGCCTAGGGAGGACGAAAATGACCTAAATGTTCATCCAATGACACAAATACACCTATTGGATGCACAAGATTGGTTAGAAACCCTAATTGGACAAGAATAAGCCTAGGGATGACGAAAATGACCTAAATGTTCATCGAATGACACAAACACACCTATTGGATGCACAAGATTGGTTAAAAACCCTAATTGGACAAGAATAAGCCTAGGGAGGACGAAAATGACCTAAATGTTCATCCAATGACACAAACACACCTATTGGATGCACAAGATTGGTTAAAATCCCTAATTGGACAAGAATAAGCCTAGGGAGGACGAAAATGACCTAAATGTTCATCCAATGACACAAATGAACTTATTGGATGCACAAGATTGGTTAAAAACCTTAATTGGGCAAGAATAAGCCTAGGGAGGACGAAAATGACCTAAATGTTCATCCAATGACACAAATGAACTTATTGGATGCATAAGATTGCTTAAAAACCCTAATTGGACAAGAATAAGCCTAGGGAGGACGAAAATGACCTAAATGTTCATCCAATGACACAAATACACCTATTGGATGCACAAGATTGGTTAAAAACCCTAATTGGACAAGAATAAGCCTAGGGAGGACGAAAATGACCTTAATGTTCATCCAATGACACAAATACACCTATTGGATGCACAAGATTGGTTAAAAACCCTAATTGGACAAGAATATGCCTAGGGAGGACGAAAATGACCTAAATGTTCATCCAATGACAGATATGAACTTATTGGATGCACAAGATTGCTTAAAAACCCTAATTGGACAAGAATAAGCTTAGGGAGGACGAAAATGACCTAAATGTTCATCCAATGACACAAACACACCTATTGGATGCAGAAGATTGGTTAAAAACCCTAAGTGGATAAGAATAAGCCTAGGGAGGACGAAAATGACCTAAATGTTCATCCAATGACACAAATGAACTTATTGGATGCACAAGATTGGTTAAAAACCTTAATTGGACAAGAATAAGCCTAGGGAGGACGAAAATGACCTAAATGTTCATCCAATGACACAAATGAACTTATTGGATGCACGAGATTGCTTAAAAACCCTAATTGGACAAGAATAATCCTAGGGGGGACGAAAATGACCTAAATGTTCATCCAATGACACAAATACACCTATTGGATCCACAAGATTGGTTAGAAACCCTAATTGGATAAGAATAAGCCTAGGGTGGACGAAAATGACCTAAATGTTCATCCAATGACACAAACACACCTATTGGATGCACAAGATTGGTTAAAAACCCTAATTGGACAAGAATAAGCCTAGGGAGGACGAAAATGACCTAAATGTTCATCCAATGACACAAATGAACTTATTGGATGCACAAGATTGGTTAAAAACCTTAATGGGACAAGTATAAGCCTAGGGAGGACGAAAATGACCTAAATGTTCATCCAATGACACAAACACACCTATTGGATGCACAAGATTGGTTAAAAACCCTAATTGGACAAGAATAAGCCTAGGGAGGACGAAAATGACCTAAATGTTCATCCAATGACACAAATGAACTTATTGGATGCACAAGATTGGTTAGAAACCCTAATTGGACAAGAATAAGCCTAGGGAGGACGAAAATGACCTAAATGTTCATCCAATGACACAAATGAACTTATTGGATGCACACGATTGGTTAAAAATCCTAATTGGACAAGAATAAGCCTAAGGAGGACGAAAATGACCTAAATGTTCATCCAATGACATAAATGAAATTATTGGATGCACAAGATTGCTTAAAACCCTAATTGGACAAGAATAAGCCTAGGGAGGACGAAAATGACCTAAATGTTCATCCAATGACACAAATGAACTTATTGGATGCACAAGATTTGTTAGAAACCCTAATTGAACAAGAATAAGCCTACGGAGGACGAAAATGACTTAAATCTTAATCCAATGACTCAAATGAACTTATTGGATGCACAAGATTGCTTAAAACCCTAATTGGACAAGAATAAGACTAAGGAGGACGAAAATGACCTAAATGTTCATCCAATGACACAAACACACCTATTGGATGCACAAGATTGGTTAAAAACCATAATTGGACAACAATAAGCCTTGGGAGGATGAAAATGACCTAAATGTTCATCTAATGACACAAACACACCTATTGGATGCACAAGATAGGTTAAAAACCCTAATTACACAAAACTAAGCCTAGTGAGGACGAAAATAACCTAAATGTTCATCCAATGACACAAATGAACTTATTGGATGCACAAGATTGCTTAAAACCCTAATTGGACAAGAATAAGACTAGGGAGGACGAAAATGACCTAAATGTTCATCCAATGACACAAACACACCTATTGGATGCACAAGATTGGTTAGAAACCCTAATTGAACAAGAATAAGCCTAGGGAGGACGAAAATGACTTAAATCTTAATCCAATGACACAAATGAACTTATTGGATGCACAAGATTGCTTAAAACCCTAATTGGACAAGAATAAGACTAGGGAGGACGAAAATGACCTAAATGTTCATCCTATGACACAAACACACCTATTGGATGCACAAGATTGGTTAGAAACCCTAATTGAACAAGAATAAGCCTAGGGAGGACGAAAATGACTTAAATCTTAATCCAATGACACAAATGAACTTATTGGATGCACAAGATTGCTTAAAACCCTAATTGGACAAGAATAAGACTAGGGAGGACGAAAATGACCTAAATGTTCATCCAATGACACAAATACACCTATTGGATGCACAAGATTGGTTAGAAACCCTAATTGGACAAGAATAAGGCTAGGGAGGACGAAAATGACCTAAATGTTCATCCAATGACACAAATACACCTATTGGATGCACAAGATTGGTTAAAAACCCTAATTGGACAAGAATAAGCCTAGGGAGGACGAAAATGACCTAAATGTTCATCCAATGACACAAATGAACTTATTGGATGCACAAGATTGGTTAAAAACCCTAATTGGACAAGAATAAGCCTAGGGAGGACGAAAATGACCTAAATGTTCATCCAATGACACAAACACACCTATTGAATGCACAAGATTGGTTAAAAATAATAATTGGACAAGAATAAGCCTAGGGAGGACGAAAATGACTTAAATGTTAATCCAATGACACAAAGGAAGTTATTGGATGCATAAGATTGCTTAAAAACCCTAATTGGACAAGAATAAGCCTAGGGTGGACGAAAATGACCTAAATGTTCATCCAATGACACAAATGAACTTATTGGAAGCACAAGATTGGTTAAAAACCCTTATTAGACAGGAATAAGCCTAGGGAGGACGAAATATACCAAAATGTGCATCCAATGACACAAACACACACATTGATTGCACAAGAATGCTTAAAAACCTAATTGGACAAGAATAAGACTAGGGAGGACGAAAATGACCTAAATGTTCATCCAATGACACAAACACACCTATTGGATGCACAAGATTGGTTAAAAACCCTAATTGCACAAGAATAAGCCTAGGGAGGACGAAAATGACCTAAATGTTCATCCAATGACACAAACACACCTATTGGATGCACAAGATTGGTTAGAAACCCTAATTGGACAAGAATAAGCCTAGGGAGGACGAAAATGACCTAAATATTCATCCAATGACACAAATGAACTTATTGGATGCACAAGATTGGTTAAAAACCCTAATTGGACAAGAATAAGCCTAGGGAGGACCAAAATGACCTAAATGTTCATCCAATGACACAAACACACCTATTGGATGCACAAGATTGGTTAGAAACCATAATTGGACAAGAATAAGCCTAGGGAGGACGAAAATGACCTAAATGTTAATCCAATGACACAAATGAACTTATTGGATGCACAAGATTGGTTAAAAACCCTAATTGGACAAGAATAAGCCTAGGGAGGACGAAAATGACCTAAATGTTCATCCAATGACACAAACACACCTATTGGATGCACAAGATTGGTTAGAAACCCTAATTGGACAAGAATAAGCCTAGGGAGGACGAAGATGACCTAAATGTTCACCCAATGACACAAATGAACTTATTGGATGCACAAGATTGGTTAAAAACCCTAATTAGACAAGAATAAGCCTATGGAGGACGAAAGTGACCTCAATGTTCATCCAATGACACAAACACACCTATTGGATGCCCAAGATTGGTTAAAAACCCTAATTGGATAAGAATAAGCATAGGGAGGAAGAAAATGACCTAAATGTTCATCCAATGACACAAACACACCTATTGGATGCACAAGATTGGTTAGAAACCCTAATTGGACAAGAATAAGCCTAGGGAGGACGAAAATGACCTAAATGTTCACCCAATGACAAAAATGAACTTATTGGATGCACAAGATTGGTTAAAAACCCTAATTGGACAAGAATAAGCCTAGGGAGGACGAAAATGACCTAAATGTTCATCCAATGACACAAACACACCTATTGGATGCACAAGATTGGTTAAAAACCCTAATTGGACAAGAATAAGCCTAGGGAGGACGAAAATGACCTAAATGTTCATCCAATTACACAAACACACCTATTGGATGGACAAGATTGGTTAAAAACCCTAATTGGACAAGAATAAGCCTAGGGAGGACGAAAATGACCTAAATGTTCATCCAATGACACAAATGAACTTATTGGATGCACAAGATTGGTTAAAAACCCTAATTGGACAAGAATAAGCCTAGGGAGGACGAAAATGACCTAAATGTTCATCCAATGACACAAATACACCTATTGGATGCACAAGATTGGTTAAAAACCCTAATTGGACAAGAATAAGCCAAGGGACGACGAAAATGACCTAAATGTTCATCCAATGACACAAATGAACTTATTGGATGCACAAGATTGCTTAAAAACCCTAATTGGACAAGAATAAGCCTAGGGAGGACGAAAATGACCTAAATGTTCATCCAATGACATAAATACACCTATTGGATGCACAAGATTGGTTAAAAACCCTAATTGGACAAGAATAAGCCTAGGGAGGACGAAAATGACCTAAATGTTCATCCAATGACACAAACACACCTATTGGATGCACAAGATTGGTTAAAAACCCTAATTGGACAAGAATTAGCCTAGGGAGGACGAAAATGACCTAAATGTTCATCCAATGACACAAATGAACTTATTGGATGCACAAGATTGGTGAGAAACCCTAATTGGACAAGAATAAGCCTAGGGAGGACGAAAATGACCTAAATGTTCATCCAATGACACAAACACACCTATTGGATGCACAAGATTGGTTAAAAACCCTAATTGGACAACAATAAGCCTTGGGAGGACGAAAATGACCTAAATGTTCATCCAATGACACAAATGAACTTATTGAATGCACAAGATTGGTTCAAAAGCCTAATTGGACAAGAATAAGCCTAGGGTGGACGAAAATGACCTAAATGTTTATCCAATGACACAAATGAACTTATTGGATGCACAAAATTGGTTAAAAACCCTAATTGGACAAGAATAAGCCTAGGGTGGACGAAAATGACCAAATGTTTATCCAATGACACAAATGAACTTATTGGATGCACAAGATTGGTTAAAAACCCTAATTGGACAAGAATAAGCCTAGGGAGGACGAAAATGACCTAAATGTTCATCCAATGACACAAACACACCTATTGGATGCACAAGATTGGTTAAAAACCCTAATTGGACAACAATAAGCCTTGGGAGGACGAAAATGACCTAAATGTTCATCCAATGACACAAATGAACTTATTGGATGCACAAGATTGGTTAGAAACCCTAATTGGACAAGAATAAGCCTAGGGTGGACGAAAATGACCTAAATGTTCATCCAATGACACAAATGAACTTATTGGATGCACAAGATTGGTTAAAAACCCTAATTTGACAAGAATTAGCCTAGGGAGGACTAAAATGACCTAAATGTTCATCCAATGACACAAACACACCTATTGGATGCACAAGATTGGTTAAAAACCCTAATTGGACAAGAATAAGCCTAGGGAGGACGAAAATGACCTAAATGTTCATCCAATGACACAAACACACCTATTGGATGCACAAGATTGGTTAAAAACCCTAATTGGACAAGAATAAGCCTAGGGATGACGAAAATGACCTAAATGTTCATCCAATGACAAAAACACTCCTATTGGATGCACAAGATTGGTTAAAAACCCTAATTGGACAACAATAAGCCTTGGGAGGACGAAAATGACCTAAATGTTCATCCAATGACACAAATGAACTTATTGGATGCACAAGATTGGTTAAAAACCCTAATTAGACAAGAATAAGCCTAGGGTGGACGAAAATGACCTAAATGTTTATCCAATGACACAAATGAACTTATTGGATGCACAAGATTGGTTAAAAACCCTAATTGGACAAGAATAAGCCTAGGGAGGACGAAAATGATCTAAATGTTCATCCAATGACACAAACACACCTATTGGATGCACAAGATTGGTTAAAAACCCTATTTGGACCAGAATATGCCTAGGGAGGACGAAAATGACCTAAATGTTCATCCAATGACACAAATGAACTTATTGGTTGCACAAGATTGCTTAAAAACCCTAATTGGACAAGAATAAGCCTAGGGAGGACGAAAATGACCTAAATGTTCATCCAATGACACAAATACACCTATTGGATGCACAAGATTGGTTAAAAACCCTAATTGGACAAGAATAAGCCTAGGGAGGACGAAAATGACCTAAATGTTCATCCAATGACACAAATAACCCTATTGGATGCACAACATTGGTTAGAAACCCAAATTGGACAAGAATAAGCCTAGGGAGGACGAAAATGACCTAAATGTTCATCCAATGACACAAACACACCTATTGGATGCACAAGATTGGTTAAAAACCCTAATTGGACAAGAATAAGCCTAGGGTGGACGAAAATGACCTAAATGTTTATCCAATGACACAAATGAACTTATTGGATGCACAAGATTGGTTAAAAACCCTAATTGGACAAGAATAAGCCTAGGGACGACGAAAATGACCTAAATGTTCATCCAATGACACAAATGAACTTATTGGATGCACAAGATTGCTTAAAAACCCTAATTGGACAAGAATAAGCCTAGGGAGGACGAAAATGACCTAAATGTTCATCCAATGACACAAATACACCTATTGGATGCACAAGATTGGTTAAAAACCCTAATTGGACAAGAATAAGCATAGGGAGGACGAAAATGACCTAAATGTTCATCCAATAACACAAATGAACTTATTGGATGCACAAGATTGCTTAAAAACCCTAATTAGACAAGAATAAGCCTAGGGAGGACTAAAATGACCTAAATGTTCATCCAATGACACAAATACACCTATTGGATGTACAAGATTGGTTAAAAACCCTAATTGGACAAGAATAAACCTAGGGAGGACGAAAATGACCTAAATGTTCATCCAATGACACAAATGAACTTATTGGATGCACAAGATTGCTTAAAAACCCTAATTGGACAAGAATAAGCCTAGGGAGGACGAAAATGACCTAAATGTTCATCCAATGACACAAATACACCTATTGGATGCACAAGATTGGTTAAAAACCCTAATTGGACAAGAATAAGCCAAGGGAGGACGAAAATGACCTAAATGTTCATCCAATGACACAAATACACCTATTGGATGCACAAGATTGGTTAGAAACCCTAATTGGACAAGAATAAGCCTAGGGAGAATGAAAATGACCTAAAGGTTCATCCAATGACACAAATGAACTTATTGGATGCACAAGATTGGTTAAAAACCCTAATTGGACAAGAATAAGCCTAGGGAGGACGAAAATGACCTAAATGTTCATCCAATGACACAAACACACCTATTGGATGCACAAGATTGGTTAAAATCCCTAATTGGACAAGAATAAGCCTAGGGAGGACGAAAATGACCTAAATGTTCATCCAATGACACAAATGAACTTATTGGATGCACAAGATTGGTTAAAAATCCTAATTGGACAAGAATAAGCCTAGGGAAACGAAAATGACCTAAATGTTCATCCAAAGACACAAACACACCTATTGGATGCACAAGATTGGTTAGAAACCCTAATTGGACAAAAATAAGCCTAGGGAGGACGAAAATGACCTAAATGTTCATCCAATGACTCAAACACACCTATTGGATGCACAAGATTGGTTAAAAACCCTAATTGGACAAGAATAAGCCTAGGGTGGACGAAAATGACCTAAATGTTTATCCAATGACACAAATGAACTTATTGGATGCACAAGATTGGTTAAAAACCCTAATTGGACAAGAATAAGCCTAGGGAGGACGAAAATGACCTAAATGTTCATCCAATGACACAAACACACCTATTGGATGCACAAGATTGGTTAAAAACCCTAATTGGACAAGAATAAGCCTAGGGAGGACGAAAATTACCTAAATGTTCATCCAATGACACAAATGAACTTATTGGATGCACAAGATTGCTTAAAAACCCTAATTGGACAAGAATAAGCCTAGGGAGCACGAAAATGACCTAATTGTTCATCCAATGACACAAATACACCTATTGGATGCAAAAGATTGGTTAGAAACCCTAATTTGACAAGAATAAGCCTAGGGAGGACGAAAATGACCTAAATGTTCATCCAATGACACAAACACACCTATTGGATGCACAAGATTGGTTAAAAACCCTAATTGGACAAGAATAAGCCTAGGGAGGACGAAAATGACCTAAATGTTCATCCAATGACACCAATGAACTTATTGGATGCACAAGATTGGTTAGAAACCCTAATTGGACAAGAATAAGCCTAGGGAGGACGAAAATGACCTAAATGTTCATCCAATGACACAAATGAACTTATTGGATGCATAAATTTGCTTATAAACCCTAATTGGACAAGAATAAGCCTAGGGAGGACGAAAATGACCTAAATGTTCATCCAATGACACAAATGAACTTATTGGATGCACAAGATTGCTTAAAACCCTAATTGGACAAGAATAAGACTAGGGAGGACGAAAATGACCTAAATGCTCATCCAATGACACAAATACACCTATTGGATGCACAAGATTGGTTAGAAACCCTAATTGGACAAGAATAAGCCTAGGGAGGACGAAAATGACCTAAATGTTCATCCAATGACACAAACACACCTATTGGATGCACAAGATTGGTTAAAAACCCTAACTGGACAAGAATAAGCCTAGGGTGGACGAAAATGACCTAAATGTTTATCCAATGACACAAATGAACTTATTGGATGCACAAAATTGGTTAAAAACCCTAATTGGACAAGAATAAGCCTAGGGAGGACGAAAATGACCTAAATGTTCATCCAATGACACAAACACACCTATTGGATGCACAAGTTTGGTTAAAAACCCTAATTGGACAAGAATAAGACTAGGGCGGACGAAAATGACCTAAATGTTTATCCAATGACACAAATGAACTTATTGGATGCACAAGATTGGTTAAAAACCCTAATTGGACAAGAATAAGCCTAGTGATGACGAAAATGACCTAAATGATCATCCAATGACACAAATGAACTTATTGGATGCACAAGATTGCTTAAAAACCCTAATTGGACAAGAATAAGCCTAGGGAGGACGAAAATGACCTAAATGTTCATCCAATGACACAAATACACCTATTGGATGCACAAGATTGGTTAAAAACCCTAATTGGACAAGAATATGCCTAGGGAGGACGAAAATGACCTTAATGTTCATCCAATGACACAAATACACCTATTGGATGCACAAGATTGGTTAAAAACCCTAATTGGACAAGAATATGCCTAGGGAGGACGAAAATGACCTTAATGTTCATCCAATGACAGATATGAACTTATTGGATGCACAAGATTGCTTAAAAACCCTAATTGGACAAGAATAAGCTTAGGGAGGACGAAAATGACCTAAATGTTCATCCAATGACACAAATACACCTATTGGATGCACAAGTTTGGTTAGAAACCCTAATTGGACAAGAATAAGCCTAGGGAGGACGAAACTGACCTAAATGTTCATCCAATGACACAAACACACCTATTGGATGCACAAGATTGGTTAAAAACCCTAATTGGACAAGAATAATCCTAGGGAGGACGAAAATGACCTAAATGTTCATCCAATGACACAAACACACCTATTGGATGCACAAGATTGGTTAAAAACCCTAATAGAACAAGAATAAGCCTAGGGAGGACGAAAATGACCTAAATGTTCATCCAATGAAAATTTTGAACTTATTGGATTCACAAGATTGCTTAAAAACCGTAATTGGACAAGAATAATCATAGGGAGGACGAAAATGACCTAAATGTTCATCCAATGACACAAATGATCTTATTGGATGCGCAAGATTGGTTAAAAACCCTAATTGGACAAGAATAAGCCTTGGGAGGACGAAAATGACCTAAATGTTCATCCAATGACACAAATGAACTTATTGGATGCACAAAATTGGTTAAAAACCCTAATTGGACAAGAATAAGCCTAGGGTGGACGAAAATGACCTAAATGTTTATCCAATGACACAAATGAACTTATTGGATGCACAAGATTGGTTAAAAATCCTAATTGGACAAGAATAAGCCTAGGGAGGACGAAAATGACCTAAATGTTCATCCAATGACACAAACACACCTATTGGATGCACAAGATTGGTTAAAATCCCTAATTGGACAAGAATAAGCCTAGGGAGGACGAAAATGACCTAAATGTTCATCCAATGACACAAATACACCTATTGGATGCACAAGATTGGTTAGAAACCCTAATTGGACAAGAGTAAGCCTAGGGAGGACGAAAATGACCTAAATGTTCATCCAATGACACAAACACACCTATTGGATGCAGAAGATTGGTTAAAAACCCTAATTGGACAAGAATAAGCCTAGGGTGGACGAAAATGACCTAAATGTTTATCCAATGACACAAATGAACTTATTGGATGCACAAGATTGGTTAAAAACCCTAATTGGACAAGAATAAGCCTAGGGAGGACGAAAATGACCTAAATGTTCATCCAATGACACAAACACACCTATTGGATGCACAAGATTGGTTAAAAACCCTAATTGGACAAGAATAAGCCTAGGGAGGACGAAAATGACCTAAATGTTCATCCAATGACACAAATACACCTATTGGATGCAAAAGATTGGTTAGAAACCCTAATTTGACACGAATAAGCCTAGGGAGGATGAAATGTTCATCCAATGACACAAATACACCTATTGGATGCAAAAGATTGGTTAGAAACCCTAATTTGACAAGAATAAGCCTAGGGAGGACGAAAATGACCTAAATGTTCATCCATTGACACAAACACACATATTGGATGCACAAGACTGGTTAGAAACCCTAATTGGACAAGAATAAGCCTAGGGAGGACGAAAATGACCTAAATGTTCATCCAATGACACAAATGAACTTATTGGATGCACAAGATTGCTTATAAACCCTAATTGGACAAGAATAAGCCTAGGGAGGACGAAAATGACCTAAATGTTCATCCGATGACACAAACACACCTATTGGATGCACAAGATTGGTTAAAAACCCTAATTGGACAAGAATAAGCCTAGGGAGGACGAAAATGACCTAAATGTTCATCCAATGACACAAATGAACTTATTGGATGCACAAGATTGGTTAAAAACTTTAATTGGACAAGAATAACCCTAGGGAGGACGAAAATGACCTAAATGTTCATCCAATGACACAAATGAACTTATTGGATGCACAAGATTGCTTAAAAATCCTAATTGGACAAGAATAAGCCTAGTGAGGACGAAAATGACCTAAATGTTCATCCAATGACACAAATACACCTATTGGATGCACAAGATTGGTTAAAAACCCTAATTGGACAAGAATATGCCTAGGGAGGACGAAAATGACCTAAATGTTCATCCAATGACAGATATGAACTTATTGGATGCACAAGATTGCTTAAAAACCCTAATTGGACTAGAATAAGCTTAGGGAGGACGAAAATGACCTAAATGTTCATGCAATGACACAAATACACCTATTGGATGCACAAGATTGGTTAGAAACCCTAATTGGACAAGAATAAACCTAGGGAGGACGAAACTGACCTAAATGTTCATCCAATGACACAAACACACCTATTGGATGCACAAGATTGGTTAAAAACCCTAATTGGACAAGAATAAGCCTAGGGAGGACGCTAATGACCTAAATGTTCATCCAATGACACAAATGAACTTATTGGATGCACAAGATTGCTTAAAAACCCTAATTGGACAAGAATAAGCCTAGGGAGGACGAAAATGACCTAAATGTTCATCCAATGACACAAATACACCTATTGGATGCACATGATTGGTTTAGAAACCCTAATTGGACAAGAGTAAGCCTAGGGAGGACGAAAATGACCTAAATGTTCATCCAATGACACAAACACACCTATTGGATGCACAAGATTGGTTAAAAACCCTAATTGGACAAGAATAAGCCTAGGGTGGACGAAAATGACCTAAATGTTTATCCAATGACACAAATGAACTTATTGGATGCACAAGATTGGTAAAAAACCCTAATTGGACAAGAATAAGCCTAGAATGAACGAAAATGACCTAAATGTTCATCCAATGACACAAACACACCTATTGGATGCACAAGATTGGTTAAAAACCCTAATTGGACAAGAATAAGCCTAGGGTGGACGAAAATGACCTAAATGTTTATCCAATGACACAAATGAACTTATTGGATGCACAAGATTGGTTAAAAAACCTAATTGGACAAGAATAAGCCTAGGGTGGACGAAAATGACCTAAATGTTTATCCAATGACACAAATGAACTTATTGGATGCACAAGATTGGTTAAAAACCCTAATTGGACAAGAATAAGCCTAGGGAGGACGAAAATGACCTAAATGTTCATCCAATAACACAAATACACCTATTGGATGCACAAGATTGGTTAAAAACCCTAATTGGACAAGAATAAGCCTAGGGTGGACGAAAATGACCTAAATGTTTATCCAATGACACAAATGAACTTATTGGATGCACAAGATTGGTTAAAAACCCTAATTGGACAAGAATAAGCCTAGGGTGGATTAAAATGACCTAAATGTTTATCCAATGACACAAATGAACTTATTGGATGCACAAGATTGCTTAAAAACCCTAATTGGACAAGAATAAGCCTAGGGAGGACGAAAATGACCTAAATGTCCATCCAATGACACAAATACACCTATTGGATGCACAAGATTGGTTAAAAACCATAATTGGACAAGAATATGCCTAGAGAGGACGAAAATGACCTATATGTCCATCCAATGACACAAATACACCTATTGGATGGACAAGATTCGTTAGAAACCCTAATTGGACAAGAATAAGCCTAGGGAGGACGAAACTGACCTAAATGTTCATCCAATGACACAAACACACCTATTGGATGCACAAGATTGGTTAAAAACCCTAATTGGACAAGAATAAGCCTAGGGTGGACGAAAATGACCTAAATGTTTATCCAATGACACAAATGAACTTATTGGATGCACAAGATTGGTTAAAAACCCTAATTGGACAAGAATAAGCCTAGGGAGGACGAAAATGACCTAAATGTTCATCCAATGACACAAACACACCTATTGGATGCACAAGATTGGTTAAAAACCCTAATTGGACAAGAATAAGCCTAGGGAGGACGAAAATGACCTAAATGTTCATCCAATGACACAAATGAATTTATTGGATGCACAAGATTGCTTAAAAACCCAAATTGGATAAGAATAAGCCTAGGGAGGACGAAAATGACCTAAATGTTCATCCAATGACACAAATACACCTATTGGATGCACAAGATTGGTTAGAAACCCAAATTGGACAAGAATAAGCCTAGGGAGGACGAAAATGACCTAAATGTTCATCCAATGACACAAACACACCTATTGGATGCACAAGATTGGTAAAAACCCTAATTGGACAAGAATAAGCCTAGGGTGGACGAAAATGACCTAAATGTTCATCCAATGACACAAAAGAACTTATTGGATGCACAAGATTGGTTAAAAACCCTAATTGGACAAGAATAAG
>JBBPBR010000634.1:0-24818 GCA_037974775.1 Cicer pinnatifidum | reverse complement strand
ACCCTAATTGGACAAGAATAAGCCTAGGGTGGACGAAAATGACCTAAATGTTCATCCAATGACACAAAAGAACTTATTGGATGCACAAGATTGGTTAAAAACCCTAATTGGACAAGAATAAGCCTAGTGAGGACGAAAATGACCTAAATGTTCATCCAATGACACTAACACACCTATTGGATGCACAAGATTGGTTAAAAACCCTAATTGGACAAGAATAAGCCTAGGGAGGACGAAAATGACCTAAATGTTCATCCAATGACACAAATGAACTTATTGGATGCACAAGATTGGTTAAAAATCCTAATTGGGCAAGAATAAGAATAGGGAGGACGAAAATGACCTAATTGTTCATCCAATGACCCAAACACACCTATTGGATGCACAAGATTGGTTAAAAACCCTAATTGGACAACAATAAGCCTAGGGAGGATGAAAATGACCTAAATGTTCGTCTAATGACACAAACACACCTATTGGATGCACAAGATTGGTTAAAAACCCTAATTTCACAAAACTAAGCCTAGTGAGGACGAAAATAACCTAAATGTTCATCCAATGACACAAATGAACTTATTGGATGCACAAGATTGCTTAAAACCCTAATTGGACAAGAATAAGACTAGGGAGGACGAAAATGACCTAAATGTTCATCCAATGACACAAACACACCTATTGGATGCACAAGATTGGTTAGAAACCCTAATTGAACAAGAATAAGCCTAGGGAGGACGAAAATGACCTAAATGTTGATCCAATGAAACAAATAAACTTATTGGATTCACAAGATTGCTTAAAAACGGTAATTGGACAAGAATAAGCCTAGGGAGGACGAAAATGACCTAACTGTTCATCCAATGACACAAATGAACTTATTGGATGCACAAGATTGGTTAAAAACCCTAATTGGACAAGAATAAGCCTAGGGTGGACGAAAATGACCTAAATGTTTATCCAATGACACAAATGAACTTATTGGATGCACAAGATTGGTTATAAACCCTAATTGGACAAGAATAAGCCTAGGGTGGACGAAAATGACCTAAATGTTTATCCAATGACACAAATGAACTTATTGGATGCACAAGATTGGTTAAAAACCCTAATTGGACAAGAATAAGCCTAGGGAGGACGAAAATGACCTAAATGTTCATCCAATGACACAAACACACCTATTGGATGCAAAAGATTGGTTAAAAACCCTAATTGAACAAGAATAAGCCTAGGGAGTACGAAAATGACCTAAATGTTCATCCAATGACACAAATACACCTATTGGATGCACAAGATTGGTTAGAAACCCTAATTGAACAAGAATAAGCCTAGGGAGTACGAAAATGACCTAAATGTTCATCCAATGACACAAACACACCTAATGGATGCACAAGATTGGTTAAAAACCCTAATTGGACAAGAATAAGCCTTGGGAGGACGAAAATGACCTAAATGTTCATCCAATGACACAAATGAACTTATTGGATGCACAAGATTGGTTAAAAACCCTAATTGGACAAGAATAAGCCTAGGGTGGACGAAAATGACCTAAATGTTTATCCAATGACACAAATGAACTTATTGGATGCACAAGATTGGTTAAAAACCCTAATTGGACAAGAATAAGCCTAGTGAGGACGTAAATGACCTAAATGTTCATCCAATGACACTAACACACCTATTCGATGCACAAGATTGGTTAAAAGCCCTAATTGGACAAGAATAAGCCTAGGGAGGACGAAAATGACCTAAATGTTCATCCAATGACACAAATGAACTTATTGGATGCACAAGATTGGTTAAAAATCCTAATTGGGCAAGAATAAGAATAGGGAGGACGAAAATGACCTAATTGTTCATCCAATGACACAAACACACCTATTGGATGCACAAGATTGGTAAAAACCCTAATTGGACAAGAATAAGCCTAGGGTGGACGAAAATGACCTAAATGTTTATCCAATGACACAAATGAACTTATTGGATGCACAAGATTGGTTAAAAACCCTAATTGGACAAGAATAAGCCTAGTGAGGACGAAAATGACCTAAATGTTCATCCAATGACACTAACACACCTAATGGATGCACAAGATTGGTTAAAAACCCTAATTGGACAAGAATAAGCCTAGGGAGGACGAAAATGACCTAAATGTTCATCCAATGACACAAATGAACTTATTGGATGCACAAGATTGGTTAAAAATCCTAATTGGGCAAGAATAAGAATAGGGAGGACGAAAATGACCTAATTGTTCATCCAATGACACAAACACACCTATTGGATGCAAAAGATTGGTTAAAAACCCTAATTGGACAACAATAAGCCTAGGGAGGATGAAAATGACCTAAATGTTCGTCTAATGACACAAACACACCTATTGGATGCACAAGATTGGTTAAAAACCCTAATTTCACAAAACTAAGCCTAGTGAGGACGAAAATAACCTAAATGTTCATCCAATGACACAAATGAACTTATTGGATGCACAAGATTGCTTAAAACCCTAATTGGACAAGAATAAGACTAGGGAGGACGAAAATGACCTAAATGTTCATCCAATGACACAAACACACCTATTGGATGCACAAGATTGTTTAGAAACCCTAATTGAACAAGAATAAGCCTAGGGAGGACGAAAATGACCTAAATGTTCATCCAATGAAAATTTTGAACTTATTGGATTCACAAGATTGCTTAAAAACCGTAATTGGACAAGAATAATCATAGGGAGGACGAAAATGACCTAAATGTTCATCCAATGACACAAATGAACTTATTGGATGCGCAAGATTGGTTAAAAACCCTAATTGGACAAGAATAAGCCTTGGGAGGACGAAAATGACCTAAATGTTCATCCAATGACACAAATGAACTTATTGGATGCACAAAATTGGTTAAAAACCCTAATTGGACAAGAATAAGCCTAGGGTGGACGAAAATGACCTAAATGTTTATCCAATGACACAAATGAACTTATTGGATGCACAAGATTGGTTAAAAACCCTAATTGGACAAGAATAAGCCTAGGGAGGACGAAAACGACCTAAATGTTCATCCAATGACACAAACACACTTATTGGATGCAAAAGATTGGTTAAAAACCCTAATTGGACAAGAATAAGCCTAAGGGACGAAAATGACCTAAATGTTCATCCAATGACACAAATGAACTTATTGGATGCACAAGATTGCTTAAAAACCTTAATTGGACAAGAATAAGCCTAGGGAGGACGAAAATGACCTAAATGTTCGTCCAATGACACAAATACACCTATTGGGTGCACAAGATTGGTTAGAAACCCTAATTGGACAAGAATAGTCCTAGGGAGGACGAAAATGACCTAAATGTTCATCCAATGACACAAACACACCTATTGGATGCACAAGATTGGTTAAAAACCCTAATTGGACAAGAATAAGCCTAGGGAGGACGAAAATGACCAAAATGTTCATCCAATGACACAAATACACCTATTGGATGCACAAGATTGGTTAGAAACCCTAATTGGACAAGAATAAGCCTAGGGAGGACCAAAATGACCTAAATGTTCATCCAATGACACAAACACACCTATTGGATGCACTAGATTGGTTAAAAACCCTAATTGGACAAGAATAAGCCTAGGGAGGACCAAAATGACCTAAATGTTCATCCAATGACACAAACACACCTATTGGATGCACAAGATTGGTTAAAATCCCTAATTGGACAAGAATAAGCCTAGGGAGGACGAAAATGACCTAAATGTTCATCCAATGACACAAATGAACTTATTGGATGCACAAGATTGGTTAAAAACCCTAATTGGACAAGAATAAGCCTAGGGAGGACGAAAATGACCTAAATGTTCATCCAATGACACAAATGAACTTATTGGATGCATAAGATTGCTTAAAAACCCTAATTGGACAAGAATAAGCCTAGGGAGGACGAAAATGACCTAAATGTTCATCCAATGACACAAATACACCTATTGGATGCACAAGATTGGTTAAAAACCCTAATTGGACAAGAATATGCCTAGGGAGGACGAAAATGACCTTAATGTTCATCCAATGACACAAATACACCTATTGGATGCACAAGATTGGTTAAAAACCCTAATTGGACAAGAATATGTCTAGGGAGGACGAAAATGACCTAAATGTTCATCCAATGACAGATATGAACTTATTGGATGCACAAGATTGCTTAAAAACCCTAATTGGACAAGAATAAGCTTAGGGAGGACGAAAATGACCTAAATGTTCATCCAATGACACAAATACACCTATTGGATGCACAAGTTTGGTTAGAAACCCTAATTGGACAAGAATAAGCCTAGGGAGGACGAAACTGACCTAAATGTTCATCCAATGACACAAACACACCAATTGGATGCACAAGATTGGTTAAAAACCCTAATTGGACAAGAATATGCCTAGGGAGGACGAAAATGACCTTAATGTTCATCCAATGACACAAATACACCTATTGGATGCACAAGATTGGTTAAAAACCCTAATTGGACAAGAATAAGCCTAGGGAGGACGAAAATGACCTAAATGTTCATCCAATGACACAAATGAACTTATTGGATGCACAAGATTGGTTAAAAACCCTAATTGGACAAGAATAAGCCTAGGGAGGACGAAAATGACCTAAATGTTCATCCAATGACACAAACACACCTATTGAATGCACAAGATTGGTTAAAAATAATAATTGGACAAGAATAAGCCTAGGGAGGACGAAAATGACTTAAATGTTAATCCAATGACACAAAGGAAGTTATTGGATGCATAAGATTGCTTAAAAACCCTAATTGGACAAGAATAAGCCTAGGGTGGACGAAAATGACCTAAATGTTCATCCAATGACACAAATGAACTTATTGGAAGCACAAGATTGGTTAAAAACCCTTATTAGACAGGAATAAGCCTAGGGAGGACGAAATATACCAAAATGTGCATCCAATGACACAAACACACACATTGATTGCACAAGAATGCTTAAAAACCTAATTGGACAAGAATAAGACTAGGGAGGACGAAAATGACCTAAATGTTCATCCAATGACACAAACACACCTATTGGATGCACAAGATTGGTTAAAAACCCTAATTGCACAAGAATAAGCCTAGGGAGGACGAAAATGACCTAAATGTTCATCCAATGACACAAACACACCTATTGGATGCACAAGATTGGTTAGAAACCCTAATTGGACAAGAATAAGCCTAGGGAGGACGAAAATGACCTAAATATTCATCCAATGACACAAATGAACTTATTGGATGCACAAGATTGGTTAAAAACCCTAATTGGACAAGAATAAGCATAGGGAGGACGAAAATGACCTAAATGTTCATCCAATGACACAAACACACCTATTGGATGCACAAGATTGGTTAGAAACCCTAATTGAAAAAGAATAAGCCTAGGGAGGACGAAAATGACCTAAATGTTCATCCAATGACACAAATGAACTTATTAAATGCACAAGATTGGTTAGAAACCGTAATTGGACAAGAATAAGCCTAGGGAGGACGAAAATGACCTAAATGTTCATCCAATGACACAAACGAACTTATTGGATGCACAAGATTGCTTAAAAACCCTAATTGGACAAGAATAAGCCTAGGGAGGACGAAAATGACCTAAATGTTCATCCAATGACACAAATGAACTTATTGGATGCACAAGATTGCTTAAAACCCTAATTGGACATGAATAAGACTAGGGAGGACGAAAATGACCTAAATGTTCAACCAATGACACAAACACATCTATTGGACGCACAAGATTGGTTAGAAACCCTAATTGAACAAGAATAAGCCTAGGGAGGACGAAAATGACCTAAATGTTCATCCAATGACACAAATGAACTTATTGGATGCACAAGATTGCTTAAAAACCCTAATTGGACAAGAATAAGTCTTGGGAGGACGAAAATGACCTAAATGTTCATCCAATGACACAAATGAACTTATTGGATGCACAAGATTGGTTAAAAACCCTAATTGGACAAGAATAAGCCTAGGGAGGACGAAAATGACCTAAATGTTCATCCAATGACACAAACACACCTATTGGATGCACAAGATTGGTTAAAAACCCTAATTGGACAAGAATAAGCCTAGGGAGGACGAAAATGACCTAAATGTTCATCCAATGACACAAATACACCTATTGGATGCAAAAGATTGGTTAGAAACCCTAATTGGCCAAGAATAAGCCTAGGGAGGACGAAAATGACCTAAATGTTCATCCAATGACACAAACACACCTATTGGATGCACAAGATTGGTTAAAAACCCTAATTGGACAAGAATAAGCCTAGGGAGGACGAAAATGACCTAAATGTTCATCCAATGACACAAAGAAACTTATTGGATGCACAAGATTGGTTAAAAACCCTAATTGGACAAGAATAAGCCTAGGGAGGACGAAAATGACCTAAATGTTCATCCAATGACACAAACACACCTATTGGATGCACAAGATTGGTTAAAAACCCTAATTGGACAAGAATAAGCCTAGGGAGGACGTAAATGACCTAAATGTTCATCCAATGACACAAATGATCTTATTGGATGCACAAGATTGGTTAAAAACCCTAATTGGACAAGAATAAGCCTTGGGAGGACGAAAATGACCTAAATGTTCATCCAATGACACAAATGAACTTATTGGATGCACAAGATTGGTTAAAAACCCTAATTAGACAAGAATAAGCCTAGGGTGGACGAAAATGACCTTAATGTTCATCCAATGACACAAACACACCTATTGGATGCACAAGATTGGTTAAAAACCCTAATTGGACAAGAATAAGCCTAGGGTGGACGAAAATGACCTAAATGTTTATCCAATGACACAAATGAACTTATTGGATGCACAAGATTGGTTAAAAACCCTAATTGGACAAGAATAAGCCTAGGGAGGACGAAAATGACCTAAATGTTCATCCAATGACACAAACACACCTATTGGATGCAAAAGATTGGTTAAAAACCCTAATTGAACAAGAATAAGCCTAGGGAGTACGAAAATGACCTAAATGTTCATCCAATGACACAAATACACCTATTGGATGCACAAGATTGGTTAGAAACCCTAATTGAACAAGAATAAGCCTAGGGAGTACGAAAATGACCTAAATGTTCATCCAATGACACAAACACACCTAATGGATGCACAAGATTGGTTAAAAACCCTAATTGGACAAGAATAAGCCTTGGGAGGACGAAAATGACCTAAATGTTCATCCAATGACACAAATGAACTTATTGGATGCACAAGATTGGTTAAAAACCCTAATTGGACAAGAATAAGCCTAGGGTGGACGAAAATGACCTAAATGTTTATCCAATGACACAAATGAACTTATTGGATGCACAAGATTGGTTAAAAACCCTAATTGGACAAGAATAAGCCTAGCGAGGACGAAAATGACCTAAATGTTCATCCAATGACACAAATGAACTTATTCTATGCACATGATTGGTTAAAAACCCTAATTGGACAAGAATAAGCCTAGGGAGGACGAAAATGACCTAAATGTTCATCCAATGACACAAATACACCTATTGGATGCACAAGATTGGTTAGAAACCCTAATTGGACAAGAATAAGCCTAGGGATGACGAAAATGACCTAAATGTTCATCGAATGACACAAACACACCTATTGGATGCACAAGATTGGTTAAAAACCCTAATTGGACAAGAATAAGCCTAGGGAGGACGAAAATGACCTAAATGTTCATCCAATGACACAAACACACCTATTGGATGCACAAGATTGGTTAAAATCCCTAATTGGACAAGAATAAGCCTAGGGAGGACGAAAATGACCTAAATGTTCATCCAATGACACAAATGAACTTATTGGATGCACAAGATTGGTTAAAAACCTTAATTGGGCAAGAATAAGCCTAGGGAGGACGAAAATGACCTAAATGTTCATCCAATGACACAAATGAACTTATTGGATGCATAAGATTGCTTAAAAACCCTAATTGGACAAGAATAAGCCTAGGGAGGACGAAAATGACCTAAATGTTCATCCAATGACACAAATACACCTATTGGATGCACAAGATTGGTTAAAAACCCTAATTGGACAAGAATAAGCCTAGGGAGGACGAAAATGACCTTAATGTTCATCCAATGACACAAATACACCTATTGGATGCACAAGATTGGTTAAAAACCCTAATTGGACAAGAATATGCCTAGGGAGGACGAAAATGACCTAAATGTTCATCCAATGACAGATATGAACTTATTGGATGCACAAGATTGGTTAAAAATCCTAATTGGACAAGAATAAGCCTAGGGAGGACGAAAATGACCTAAATGTTCATCCAATGACACAAATGAACTTATTGGATGCACAAGATTGCTTAAAACCCTAATTGGACAAGAATAAGCCTAGGGAGGACGAAAATGACCTAAATGTCCATCCAATGACACAAATACACCTATTGGATGCACAAGATTGGTTAAAAACCCTAATTGGACAAGAATATGCCTAGGGAGGACGAAAATGACCTTAATGTTCATCCAATGACACAAATACACCTATTGGATGCACAAGATTGGTTAAAAACCCTAATTGGACAAGAATATGCCTAGGAGGACGAAAATGACCTAAATGTTCATCTAATGACAGATATGAACTTATTGGATGCACAAGATTGCTTAAAAACCCTAATTGGACAAGAATAAGCTTAGGGAGGACGAAAATGACCTAAATGTTCATCCAATGACACAAATACACCTATTGGATGCACAAGTTTGGTTAGAAACCCTAATTGGACAAGAATAACCCTAGGGAGGACGAAACTGACCTAAATGTTCATCCAATGACACAAACACACCTATTGGATGCACAAGATTGGTTAAAAACCCTAATTGGACAAGAATAATCCTAGGGAGGACGAAAATGACCTAAATGTTCATCCAATGACACAAACACACCTATTGGATGCACAAGATTGGTTAAAAACCCTAATTGGACAAGAATAAGCCTAGGGAGGACGAAAATGACCTAAATGTTCATCCAATGACACAAATACACCAATTGGATGCACAAGATTGGTTAAAAACCCTAATTGGACAAGAATAAGCCAAGGGAGGACGAAAATGACCTAAATGTTCATCCAATGACACAAATACACCTATTGGATGCACAAGATTGGTTAGAAACCCTAATTGGACAAGAATAAGCCTAGGGAGAACGAAAATGACCTAAAGGTTCATCCAATGACACAAATGAACTTATTGGATGCACAAGATTGGTTAAAAACCCTAATTGGACAAGAATAAGCCTACGGAGGACGAAAATGACCTAGATGTTCATCCAATGACACAAACACACCTATTGGATGCACAAGATTGGTTAAAAACCCTAATTGGACAAGAATAAGCCTAGGGAGGACGAAAATGACCTAAATGTTCATCCAATGACACAAACACACCTATTGGATGCACAAGATTGGTTAAAAACCCTAATTGGACAAGAATAAGCCTAGGGAGGACGAAAATGACGTAAATGTTCATCCAATGACACAAATGAACTTTTTGGATGCACAAGATTGCTTAAAAACCCTAATTGGACAAGAATAAGCCTAGGGAGGACGAAAATGACCTAAATGTTCATCCAATGACACAAATACACCTATTGGATGCAAAAGATTGGTTAGAAACCCTAATTTGACAAGAATAAGCCTAGGGAGGACGAAAATGACCTAAATGTTCATCCAATGACACAAACACACCTATTGGATGCACAAGATTGGTTAAAAACCCTAATTGGACAAGAATAAGCCTAGGGAGGACGAAAATGACCTAAATGTTCATCCAATGACACAAATGAACTTATTGGATGCACAAAATTGGTTAGAAACCCTAATTGGACAAGAATAAGCCTAGGGAGGACGAAAATGACCTAAATGTTCATCCAATGACACAAATGAACTTATTGGATGCACAAGATTGCTTATAAACCCTAATTGGACAAGAATAAGCCTAGGGAGGACGAAAATGACCTAAATGTTCATCCAATGACACAAATGAACTTATTGGATGCACAAGATTCCTTAAAAACCATAATTGGACAAGAATAAGCTTAGGGAGGTCGAAAAATGACCTAAATGTTCATCCAATGACACAAATGAACTTATTGGATGCACAAGATTGCTTAAAACCCTTATTGGACAAGAATAAGACTAGGGAGGACGAAAATGACCTAAATGTTCATCCAATGACACAAACACACCTATTGGATACACAAGATTGGTTAGAAACCCTAATTGAACAAGAATAAGCCTAGGGAGGACGAAAATGACCTAAATGTTCATCCAATGAAACAAATGAACTTATAGGATTCACAAGATTGCTTAAAAACCCTAATTGGACAAGAATAAGCCTAGGGAGGACGAAAATGACCTAAATGTTCATCCAATGACACAAATGAACTTATTGGATGCACAAGATTGCTTATAAACCCTAATTGGACAAGAATAAGCCTAGGGAGGACGAAAATGACCTAAATGTTCATCCAATGACACAAATGAACTTATTGGATGCACAAGATTGCTTAAAAACCAAATTGGACAAGAATAAGCCTAGGGAGGAGGAAAAATGACCTAAATGTTCATCCAATGACACAAATGAACTTATTGGATGCACAAGATTGCTTAAAACCCTAATTGGACAAGAATAAGACTAGGGAGGACGAAAATGACCTAAATGTTCATCCAATGACACAAACACACCTATTGGATGCACAAGATTGGTTAGAAACCCTAATTGAACATGAATAAGCCTAGGGAGGACGAAAATCACTTAAATCTTAATTCAATGACACAAATGAACTTATTGGATGCACAAGATTGCTTATAAACCCTAATTGGGCAAGAATAAGCCTAGGGAGGACGAAAATGACCTAAATGTTCATCCAATGACACAAATGAACTTATTGGATGCACAAGATTGCTTGAAAACCTAATTGGACAAGAATAAGCCTAGGGAGGAGGAAAAACGACCTAAATGTTCATCCAATGACACAAATGAACTTATTGGATGCACAAGATTGCTTAAAACCCTAATTGGACAAGAATAAGACTAGGGAGGACGAAAATGACCTAAATGTTCATCCAATGACACAAACACACCTATTGGATGCACAAGATTGGTTAGAAACCCTAATTGAACAAGAATAAGCCTAGGGAGGACGAAAATGACTTAAATCTTAATCCAATGACACAAATGAACTTATTGGATGCACAAGATTGCTTAAAACCCTAATTGGACAAGAATAAGACTAGGGAGGACGAAAATGACCTAAATGTTCATCCTATGACACAAACACACCTATTGGATGCACAAGATTGGTTAGAAACCCTAATTGAACAAGAATAAGCCTAGGGAGGACGAAAATGACTTAAATCTTAATCCAATGACACAAATGAACTTATTGGATGCACAAGATTGCTTAAAACCCTAATTGGACAAGAATAAGACTAGGGAGGACGAAAATGACCTAAATGTTCATCCAATGACACAAACACACCTATTGGATGCACAAGATTTGTTAAAAACCCTAATTGGACAACAATAAGCCTAGGGAGGATGAAAATGACCTAAATGTTCATCCAATGACACAAATGAACTTATTGGATGCACAAGATTGGTTAAAAACCCTAATTGGACAAGAATAAGCCTAGGGAGGATGAAAATGACCTAAATGTTCATCCAATGACACAAATGAACTTATTGGATGCACAAGACTGGTTAAAAACCCTAATTGGACAAGAATAAGCCTAGGGAGGACGAAAATGACCTAAATGTTCATCCAATGACACAAATGAACTTATTGGATGCACAAGATTGGTTAAAAACCCTAATTGGACAAGAATAATCCTAGGGTGGACGAAAATGACCTAAATGTTTATCCAATGACACAAATGAACTTATTGGATGCACAAGATTGGTTAAAAACCCTAATTGGACAAGAATAAGCCTAGGGAGGACGAAAATGACCTAAATGTTCATCCAATGACACAAACACACCTATTGGATGCACAAGATTGGTTAAAAACCCTAATTGGACAAGAATAAGCCTAGGGATGACGAAAATGACTTAAATGTTCATCCAATGACACAAATGAACTTATTTGATGCACAAGATTGCTTAAAAACCCTAATTGGACAAGAATAAGCCTAGGGAGGACGAAAATGACCTAAATGTTCATCCAATGACACAAATGAACTTATTTGATGCACAAGATTGGTTAAAAACCCTAATTGGACAAGAATAAGCCTAGGGTGGACGAAAATGACCTAAATGTTTATCCAATGACACAAATGAACTTATTGGATGCACAAGATTGGTTAAAAACCCTAATTGGACAAGAATAAGCCTAGGGAGGACGAAAATGACCTAAAAGTTCATTCAATGACACAAACACACCTATTGGATGCACAAGATTGGTTAAAAACCCTAATTGGACAACAATAAGCCTTGGGAGGACGAAAATGACCTAAATGTTCATCCAATGACACAAATGAACTTATTGGATGCACAAGATTGGTTAGAAACCCTAATTGGACAAGAATAAGCCTAGGGTGGACGAAAATGACCTAAATGTTCATCCAATGACACAAATGAACTTATTGGATGCACAAGATTGGTTAAAAACCCTAATTTGACAAGAATTAGCCTAGGGAGGACTAAAATGACCTAAATGTTCATCCAATGACACAAACACACCTATTGGATGCACAAGATTGGTTAAAAACCCTAATTGGACAAGAATAAGCCTAGGGAGGACGAAAATGACCTAAATGTTCATCCAATGACACAAACACACCTATTGGATGCACAAGATTGGTTAAAAACCCTAATTGGACAAGAATAAGCCTAGGGATGACGAAAATGACCTAAATGTTCATCCAATGACAAAAACACTCCTATTGGATGCACAAGATTGGTTAAAAACCCTAATTGGACAACAATAAGCCTTGGGAGGACGAAAATGACCTAAATGTTCATCCAATGACACAAATGAACTTATTGGATGCACAAGATTGGTTAAAAACCCTAATTGGACCAGAATAAGCCTAGGGTGGACGAAAATGACCTAAATGTTTATCCAACGACACAAATGAACTTATTAGATGCACAAGATTGGTTAAAAACCCTAATTGGACAAGAATAAGCCTAGGGAGGACGAAAATGACCTAAATGTTCATCCAATGACACAAACACACCTATTGGATGCACAAGATTGGTTAAAAACCCTAATTGGACAAGAATAAGCCTAGGGAGGACGAAAATGACCTAAATGTTCATCCAATGACACAAATGAACTTATTGGATGCATAAGATTGCTTAAAAACCCTAATTGGACAAGAATAAGCCTAGGGAGGACGAAAATGACCTAAATGTTCATCCAATGACACAAATGAACTTATTGGATGCACAAGATTGCTTAAAACCCTAATTGGACAAGAATAAGACTAGGGAGGACGAAAATGACCTAAATGTTCATCCAATGACACAAACACACCTATTGGATGCACAAGATTGGTTAGAAACCCTAATTGAACAAGAATAAGCCTAGGGAGGACGAAAATGACTTAAATCTTAATCCAATGACACAAATGAACTTATTGGATGCACAAGATTGCTTTAAACCCTAATTGGACAAGAATAAGACTAGGGAGGACGAAAATGACCTAAATGTTCATCCAATGAGACACAAACACACCTATTGGATGCACAAGATAGGTTAGAAACCCTAATTGGACAAGAATAAGCCTAGGGAAGACGAAAATGATCTAAATGTTCATCCAATGACACAAATGAACTTATTGGATGCACAAGATTGTTTAAAAACCCTAATTGGACAAGAATAAGCCTAGGGAGGACGAAAATGACCTAAATGTTCATCCAATGACACAAATGAACTTATTGGATGCACAAGATTGGTTAAAAACCCTAATTGGACAAGAATAAGCCTTGGGAGGACGAAAATGACCTAAATGTTCATCCAATGACACAAATGAACTTATTGGATGCACAAGATTTGTTAAAAACCCTAATTGGACAAGAATTAGCCTAGGGAGGACGAAAAATGACCTAAATGTTCATCCAATGACACAAATGAACTTATTGGATGCACAAGATTGCTTAAAACCCTAATTGGACAAGAATAAGCCTAGGAAGGACGAAAATGACCTAAATGTTCATCCAATGACACAAATGAACTTATTGGATGCACAAGAATGCTTAAAAACCTTAATTGGACAAGAATAAGCCTAGGGAGGACGAAATATGACCTAAATGTTCATCCAATGACACAAATGAACTTATTGGATGCACAAGATTGCTTAAAACCCTAATTGGACAAGAATAAGACTAGGGAGGACGAAAATGACCTAAATGTTCATCCAATGACACAAACACACCTATTGGATGCACAAGATTGGTTAGAAACCCTAATTGAACAAGAATAAGCCTAGGGAGGACGAAAATGACTTAAATCTTAATCCAATGACACAAATGAACTTATTGGATGCACAAGATTGCTTAAAACCCTAATTGGACAAGAATAAGACTAGGGAGGACCAAAATGACCTAAATGTTCATCCAATGACACAAACACACCTATTGGATGCACAAGATTGGTTAAAAACCCTAATTGCACAAAACTAAGCCTAGTGAGGACGAAAATAACCTAAATGTTCATCCAATGACACAAATGAACTAATTGGATGCACAAGATTGCTTAAAACCCTAATTGGACAAGAATAAGACTAGGGAGGACGAAAATGACCTAAATGTTCATCCAATGACACAAACACACCTATTGGATGCACAAGATTGGTTAGAAACCCTAATTGAACAAGAATAAGCCTAGGGAGGAAGAAAATGACCTAAATGTTCTTCATATGAAACAAATGAACATATTGGATTCACAAGATTGCTTAAAAACCCTAATTGGACAAGAATAAGCCTAGGGAGAACGAAAATGACCTAAATGTTCATCCAATGACACAAATGAACTTATTGGATGCACAAGATTGGTTAAAAACCCTAATTGGACAAGAATAAGCCTAGGGAGGACAAAAATGACCTAAATGTTCATCCAATGACACAAATTAACTTATTGGATGCACAAGATTTGTTTAAAAACCCTAATTGGACAAGAATAAGCCTTGGGAGGACGAAAATGACATAAATGTTCATCAAATGACACAAATGAACTTATTGGATGCACAAGATTAGTTAAAAACCCTAATTGGACAAGAATAAGCCTAGGGTGGACGAAAATGACCTAAATGTTCATCCAATGACACAAATGAACTTATTGGATGCACAAGATTGGTTAAAAACCCTAATTGGACAAGAATAAGCCTAGGGAGGACAAAATGACCTAAATGTTCATCCAATGACACAAACACACCTATTGGATGCACAAGATTGGTTAAAAACCCTAATTGGACAAGAATAAGCCTAGGGAGGACGAAAATGACCTAAATGTTCATCCAATGACACAAACACACCTATTGGATGCACAAGATTGGTTAAAAACCCTAACTGGATAAGAATATGCCTAGGGAAGACGAAAATGACTTAAATCTTAATCCAATGACACAAATGAACTTATTGGATGCACAAGATTGCTTAAAACCCTAATTGGATAAGAAGAAGCCTTGGGAGGACGAAAATGACCTAAATGTTCATCAAATGACACAAACACACCTATTGGATATACAAGATTGGCTTAAAACCGTAATTGGACAAGAATAAGACTAGGGACGACGAAAATGACCTAAATGTTCATCCAATGACACAAATGAACTTATTCGATGCACAAGATTGCTTAAAACCCTAATTGGACAAGAATAACACTACGGAGGATGAAAATGACCTAAATGTTCATCCAATGACACAAACACACCTATTGGATGCAAAAGATTGGTTAGAAACCCTAATTGGACAAGAATAAGCCTAGGGAGGACGAAAATGACCTAAATGTTCATCCAATGACACAAATGAACTTATTGGATGCACAAGATTGCTTAAAAACCCTAATTGTAAAGAATAAGCCTAGGGAGGACGAAAATGACCTAAATGTTCATCCAATGACACAAATACGCCTATTGGATGCACAAGAATGGTTAAAAACCCTAACTGGACAAGAATAAGCCTAGTGAGGTCGAAAATGACCTAAATGTTCATCCAATGACACAAATGAACTTATTGGATGCACAAGATTGGTTAAAAACCCTAATTGGACAAGAATAAGCCTTGGGAGGACGAAAATGACCTAAATGTTCATCCAATGACACAAATGAACCTATTGGATGCACAAGATTGGTTAAAAACCCTAATTGGACAAGAATAAGCCTAGGGTGGACGAAAATGACCTAAATGTTTATCCAATGACACAAATGAACTTATTGGATGCACAAGATTGGTTAAAAACCCTAATTGGACAACAATAAGCCTAGGGAGGATGAAAATGACCTAAATGTTCATCCAATGGCACAAACACACCTATTGGATGCACAAGATTGGTTAAAAACCCTAATTGGACAAGAATAAGCCTAGGGAGGACGAAAATGACCTAAATGTTCATCCAATGACACAAATGAACTTATTGGATGCACAAGATTGGTTAAAAACCCTAATTGGACAAGAATAAGCCTAGGGAGGACGAAAATGACCTAAATGTTCATCCAATGACCCAAATACACCTATTGGATGCACAAGATTGGTTAAAAACCCTAATTGGACAAGAATAAGCCTAGGGAGGACGAAAATGACCTAAATGTTCATCCAATGACACAAACACACCTATTGGATGCACAAGATTGGTTAAAAACCCTAATTGGACAAGAATAAGCCTAGGGAGGACGAAAATGACCTAAATGTTCATCCAATAACACAAATGTACTTATTGGATGCACAAGATTGGTTAAAAACCCTAATTGGACAAGAATAAGCCTAGGGTGGACGAAAATGACCTAAATGTTTATCCAATGACACAAATGAACTTATTGGATGCACAAGATTGGTTAAAAACCCTAATTGGACAAGAATAAGCCTAGGGAGGACGAAAATAACCTAAATGTTCATCCAATGACACAAATGAACTTATTGGATGCACGAGATTGGTTAAAAACCCTAATTGGACAAGAATAAGCCTAGGGAGGACGAAAATGACCTAAATGTTCATCCAATGACACAAACACACCTATTGGATGCACAAGATTGGTTAAAAACCCTAATTGGACAAGAATAAGCCTAGGGAGGACGAAAATGACCTAAAAGTTCATCCAATGACACAAACACAACTATTGGATGCACAAGATTGGTTAAAAATCCTAATTGGATAAGAATAAGCATAGGGAGGACGAAAATGACCTAAATGTTCATCCAATGACACAAACACACCTATTGGATGCACAAGATTGGTTAGAAACCCTAATTGGACAAGAATAAGCCTAGGGAGGACGAAAATGACCTAAATGTTCATCCAACGACACAAATGAACTTATTGGATGCACAAGATTGGTTAAAAACCCTAATTGGACAAGAATAAGCCTAGGGAGGACGAAAATGACCTAAATGTTCATCCAATGACACAAACACACCTATTGGATGCACAAGATTGGTTAAAAACCCTAATTGGACAAGAATAAGCCTAGGGAGGACGAAAATGACATAAATGTTCATCCAATGACACAAACCCACCTATTGGATGCACAAGATTGGTTAAAAACCCTAATTGCACAAAAATAATCCTAGGGAAGACGAAAATGACCTAAATGTTCATCCAATGACACAAATGAACTTATTGGATGCACAAGATTGCTTAAAACCCTAATTGGACAAGAATAAGACTAGGGAGGACGAAAATGACCTAAATGTTCATCCAATGACACAAACACACCTATTGGATGCACAAGATTGGTTAGAAGCCCTAATTGAACAAGAATAAGCCTAGGGAGAACGAAAATGACCTAAATGTTCATCCAATGACACAAATGAACTTATTGGATGCACAAGATTGCTTAAAAACCCTAATTGGACAAGAATAAGCCTAGGGAGGACGAAAATGACCTAAATGTTCATCCAATGACACAAATGAACTTATTTGATGCACAAGATTGGTTAAAAACCCTAATTGGACAAGAATAAGCCTAGGGTGGACGAAAATGACCTAAATGTTTATCCAATGACACAAATGAACTTATTGGATGCACAAGATTGGTTAAAAACCCTAATTGGACAAGAATAAGCCTAGGGAGGACGAAAATGACCTAAAAGTTCATTCAATGACACAAACACACCTATTGGATGCACAAGATTGGTTAAAAACCCTAATTGGACAACAATAAGCCTTGGGAGGACGAAAATGACCTAAATGTTCATCCAATGACACAAATGAACTTATTGGATGCACAAGATTGGTTAGAAACCCTAATTGGACAAGAATAAGCCTAGGGTGGACGAAAATGACCTAAATGTTCATCCAATGACACAAATGAACTTATTGGATGCACAAGATTGGTTAAAAACCCTAATTTGACAAGAATTAGCCTAGGGAGGACTAAAATGACCTAAATGTTCATCCAATGACACAAACACACCTATTGGATGCACAAGATTGGTTAAAAACCCTAATTGGACAAGAATAAGCCTAGGGAGGACGAAAATGACCTAAATGTTCATCCAATGACACAAACACACCTATTGGATGCACAAGATTGGTTAAAAACCCTAATTGGACAAGAATAAGCCTAGGGATGACGAAAATGACCTAAATGTTCATCCAATGACAAAAACACTCCTATTGGATGCACAAGATTGGTTAAAAACCCTAATTGGACAACAATAAGCCTTGGGAGGACGAAAATGACCTAAATGTTCATCCAATGACACAAATGAACTTATTGGATGCACAAGATTGGTTAAAAACCCTAATTGGACCAGAATAAGCCTAGGGTGGACGAAAATGACCTAAATGTTTATCCAACGACACAAATGAACTTATTAGATGCACAAGATTGGTTAAAAACCCTAATTGGACAAGAATAAGCCTAGGGAGGACGAAAATGACCTAAATGTTCATCCAATGACACAAACACACCTATTGGATGCACAAGATTGGTTAAAAACCCTAATTGGACAAGAATAAGCCTAGGGAGGACGAAAATGACCTAAATGTTCATCCAATGACACAAATGAACTTATTGGATGCATAAGATTGCTTAAAAACCCTAATTGGACAAGAATAAGCCTAGGGAGGACGAAAATGACCTAAATGTTCATCCAATGACACAAACACACCTATTGGATGCACAAGATTGGTTAAAATCCCTAATTGGACAAGAATAAGCCTAGGGAGGACGAAAATGACCTAAATGTTCATCCAATGACACAAATGAACTTATTGGATGCACAAGATTGGTTAAAAACCCTAATTGGACAAGAATAAGCCTAGGGAGGACGAAAATGACCTAAATGTTCATCAAATGACACAAATGAACTTATTGGATGCACAAGATTTCTTAAAAACCCTAATTGGACAAGAATAAGCCTAGGGAGGACGAAAATGACCTAAATGTTCATCCAATGACACAAATACACCTATTGGATGCACAAGATTGGTTAAAAACCCTAATTGGACAAGAATAAGCCTAGGGAGGACCAAAATGACCTAAATGTTCATCCAATGACACAAACACACCTATTAGATGCACAAGATTGGTTAAAAACCCTAATTGGACAAGAATAAGCCTAGGGTGGAAGAAAATGATCTAAATGTTTATCCAATGACACAAATGAACTTATTGGATGCACAAGATTGGTTAAAAACCCTAATTGGACAAGAATAAGACTAGGGAGGACGAAAATGACCTAAATGTTCATCCAATGACACAAACACACCTATTGGATGCACAAGATTGGTTAAAATCCCTAATTGGACAAGAATAAGCCTAGGGAGGACGAAAATGACCTAAATGTTCATCCAATGACACAAATGAACCTATTGGATGCACAAGATTGGTTAAAAACCCTAATTGGACAAGAATAAGCCTAGGGTGGACGAAAATGACCTAAATGTTTATCCAATGACACAAATGAACTTATTGGATGCACAAGATTGGTTAAAAACCCTAATTGCACAACAATAAGCCTAGGGAGGATGAAAATGACCTAAATGTTCATCCAATGGCACAAACACACCTATTGGATGCACAAGATTGGTTAAAAACCCTAATTGGACAAGAATAAGCCTAGGGAGGACGAAAATGACCTAAATGTTCATCCAATGACACAAATGAACTTATTGGATGCACAAGATTGGTTAGTAACCCTAATTGGACAAGAATAAGCCTAGGGAGGACGAAAATGACCTAAATGTTCATCCAATGACACAAACACACCTATTGGATGCACAAGATTGGTTAAAAACCCTAATTGGACAAGAATAAGCCTAGGGAGGACGAAAATGACCTAAATGTTCATCCAATGACACAAATGAACTTATTGGATGCACAAGATTGGTTAGAAACCCTAATTGGACAAGAGTAAGCCTAGGGAGGACGAAAATGACCTAAATGTTCATCCAATGACACAAATGAACTTATTGGAAGCACAAGATTGCTTATAAACCCTAATTGGTCAAGAATAAGCCTAGGGAGGACGAAAATGACCTAAATGTTCATCCAATGACACAAATGAACTTATTTGATGCACAAGATTGCTTGAAAACCTAATTGGACAAGAATAAGCCTAGGGAGGAGGAAAAATGACCTAAATGTTCATCCAATGACACAAATGAACTTATTGGATGCACAAGATTGCTTAAAACCCTAATTGGACAAGAATAAGACTAGGGAGGACGAAAATGACCTAAATGTTCATCCAATGACACAAACACACCTATTGGATGCACAAGATTGGTTAGAAACCCTAATTGAACAAGAATAAGCCTAGGGAGGACGAAAATCACTTAAATCTTAATTCAATGACACAAATGAACTTATTGGATGCACAAGATTGCTTAAAAACCCTAATTGGACAAGAATAAGCCTACGGAGGACGAAAATGACCTAAATGTTCATCCAATGACACAAATACACCTATTGGATGCAAAAGATTGGTTAGAAACCCTAATTTGACAAGAATAAGCCTAGGGAGGACGAAAATGACCTAAATGTTCATCCAATGACACAAACACACCTATTGGATGCACAAGATTGGTTAAAAACCCTAATTGGACAAGAATAAGCCTAGGGAGGACGAAAATGACCTAAATGTTCATCCAATGACACAAATGAACTTATTGGATGCACAAGATTGGTTAGAGACCCTAATTGGACAAGAATAAGCCTAGGGAGGACGAAAATGACCTAAATGTTCATCCAATGACACAAATGAACTTATTGGATGCACAAGATTGGTTAAAAACCCTAATTGGACAAGAATAAGCCTAGGGAGGACGAAAATGACCTAAATGTTCATCCAATGACACAAATGAACTTATTGGAGGCACAAGATTGGTCAAAAACCCTAATTGGACAAGAATAAGCCTAGGGTGGACGAAAATGACCTAAATGTTTATCCAATGACACAAATGAACTTATTGGATGCACAAGATTGGTTAAAAACCCTAATTGGACAAGAATAAGCCTAGGGAGGACGAAAATGACCTAAATGTTCATCTAATGACACAAATGAACTTATTGGATGCACAAGATTGCTTAAAACCCTAATTGGACAAGAATAAGACTAGGGAGGACGAAAATGACCTAAATGTTCATCCAATGACACAAACACACCTATTGGATGCACAAGATTGGTTAAAAATCCTAATTGGACAAGAATAAGCCTAGGGAGGACGAAAATGACCTAAATGTTCATCCAATGACACAAATGAACTTATTGGATGCACAAGATTGCTTAAAACCCTAATTGGACAAGAATAAGCCTAGGGAGGACGAAAATGACCTAAATGTCCATCCAATGACACAAATACACCTATTGGATGCACAAGATTGGTTAAAAACCCTAATTGGACAAGAATATGCCTAGGGAGGACGAAAATGACCTTAATGTTCATCCAATGACACAAATACACCTATTGGATGCACAAGATTGGTTAAAAACCCTAATTGGACAAGAATATGCCTAGGGAGGACGAAAATGACCTAAATGTTCATCCAATGACAGATATGAACTTATTGGATGCACAAGATTGCTTAAAAACCCTAATTGGTCAAGAATAAGCTTAGGGAGGATGAAAATGACCTAAATGTTCATCCAATGACACAAATACACCTATTGGATGCACAAGTTTGGTTAGAAACCCTAATTGGACAAGAATAAGCCTAGGGAGGACGAAACTGACCTAAATGTTCATCCAATGACACAAACACACCTATTGGATGCACAAGATTGGTTAAAAACCCTAATTGGACAAGAATAAGCCATGGGAGGACGAAAATGACCTAAATGTTCATCCAATGACACAAATGAACCTATTGGATGCACAAGATTGGTTAGAAACCGTAATTGGACAAGAATAAACCTAGGGTGGACGAAAATGACCTAAATGTTTATCCAATGACACAAATGAACTTATTGGATGCACAAGATTGGTTAAAAACCCTAATTGGACAAGAATAAGCCTAGGGAGGACGAAAATGACCTAAATGTTCATCCAATGACACAAATGAACTTATTGGATGCACAAGATTGGTTAAAAACCCTAATTGGACAAGAATAAGCCTTGGGAGGACGAAAATGACCTAAATGTTAATCCAATGACACAAACACACCTATTGGATGCACAAGATTGGTTAGAAACCCTAATTGGACAACAATAAGCCTAGGGAGGACGAAAATGACCTAAATGTTAATCCAATGACACAAATGAACTTATTGGATGCACAAGATTGGTTAAAAACCCTAATTGGACAAGAATAAGCCTAGGAAGGACGAAAATGACCTAAATGTTAATCCAATGACACAAATGAACTTATTGGAGGCAAAAGATTGGTTAAAAACCCTAATTGGACAAGAATAAGCCTAGGGAGGACGAAAATGACCTAAATGTTCATCCAATGACACAAACACACCTATTGGATGCACAAGATTGGTTAAAAACCCTAATTGGACAAGAATAAGCCTAGGGAGGACGAAAATGACCTAAATGTTCATCAAATGACTAAACACACCTATTGGATGCACAAGATTGGTTAGAAACCCTAATTGGACAAGAATAAGCCTAGGGAGGATAAAAATGACCTAAATGTTCATCCAATGACACAAATGAACTTATTGGATGCACAAGATTGGTTAGAAACCCTAATTGGACAAGAATAAGCCTAGGGAGGACGAAAATGACCTAAATGTTCATCCAATGACACAAACACACCTATTGGATGCACAGGATTGCTTAAAACCCTAATTGGACAAGAATAAGACTAGGGAGGACGAAAATGACCTAAATGTTCATCCAATGACACAAACACACCTATTGGATGCACAAGATTGGTTAGAAACCCTAATTGAACAAGAATAAGCCTAGGGAGGACGAAAATGACTTAAATCTTAATCCAATGACACAAATGAACTTATTGGATGCACAAGATTGCTTAAAACCCTAATTGGACAAGAATAAGACTAGGGAGGACGAAAATGACCTAAATGTTCATCCAATGACACAAACACACCTATTGGATTCACAAGATTGGTTAAAAACCCTAATTGGACAACAATAAGCCTAGGGAGGATGAAAATGACCTAAATGTTCATCTAATGACACAAACACACCTATTGGATGCACAAGATTGGTTAAAAACCCTAATTGCACAAAACTAAGCCTAGTGAGGACGAAAATAACCTAAATGTTCATCCAATGACACAAATGAACTAATTGGATGCATAAGATTGCTTAAAAACCCTAATTGGACAAGAATAAGCCTAGGGAGGACGAAAATGACCTAAATGTTCATCAAATGACACAAATGAACTTATTGGATGCACAAGATTGCTTAAAACCCTAATTGGACAAGAATAAGACTAGGGAGGACGAAAATGACCTAAATGTTCATCCAATGACACAAACACACCTATTGGATGCACAAGATTGGTTAGAAACCCTAATTGAACAAGAATAAGCCTAGGGAGGACGAAAATGACTTAAATCTTAATCCAATGACACAAATGAACTTATTGGATGCACAAGATTGCTTAAAACCCTAATTGGACAAGAATAAGACTAGGGAGGACCAAAATGACCTAAATGTTCATCCAATGACACAAACACACCTATTGGATGCACAAGATTGGTTAAAAACCCTAATTGCACAAAACTAAGCCTAGTGAGGACGAAAATAACCTAAATGTTCATCCAATGACACAAATGAACTTATTGGATGCACAAGATTGGTTAAAAACCCTAATTGGACAAGAATAAGCCTAGGGAGGACGAAAATGACCTAAATGTTCATCCAATGACACAAATGAACTTATTGGATGCATAAGATTGCTTAAAAACCCTAATTGGACAAGAATAAGCCTAGGGAGGACGAAAATGACCCAAATGTTCATCCAATGACACAAATACACCTATTGGATGCACAAGATTGGTTAAAAACCCTAATTGGACAAGAATATGCCTAGGGAGGACGAAAATGACCTTAATGTTCATCCAATGACACAAATACACCTATTGGATGCACAAGATTGGTTAAAAACCCTAATTGGACAAGAATATGCCTAGGGAGGACGAAAATGACCT
>JBBPBR010000633.1:188518-228134 GCA_037974775.1 Cicer pinnatifidum | reverse complement strand
AAGAATAAGCCTAGGGAGGACGAAAATGACCTAAATGTTCATCCAATGACACAAACACACCTATTGGATGCACAAGATTGGTTAGAAACCCTAATTGAACAAGAATAAGCCTAGGGAGGACGAAAATGACTTGAATCTTAATCCAATGACACAAATGAACTTATTGGATGCACAAGATTGCTTTAAACCCTAATTGGACAAGAATAAGACTAGGGAGGATGAAAATGACCTAAATGTTCATCAAATGACACAAACACACCTATTGGATGCACAAGATTGGTTAAAAACCCTAATTGGACAACAATAAGCCTAGGGAGGATGAAAATGACCTAAATGTTCATCTAATGACACAAACACACCTATTTGATGCACAAGATTGGTTAAAAACCCTAATTGCACAAAACTAAGCCTAGTGAGGACGAAAATAACCTAAATGTTCATCCAATGACACAAATGAACTTATTGGATGCACAAGATTGCTTAAAACCCTAATTGGACAAGAATAAGACTAGGGAGGACGAAAATGACATAAATGTTCATCCAATGACACAAACACACCTATTGGATGCACAAGATTGGTTAGAAACCCTAATTGAACAAGAATAAGTCTAGGGAGGACGAAAATGACTTAAATCTTAATCCAATGACACAAATGAACTTATTGGATGCACAAGATTGGTTAAAAACCCTAATTGGACAAGAATAAGCCTAGGGAGGACGAAAATGACCTAAATGTTCATCCAATGACACAAACACACCTATTTGATGCACAAGATTGGTTAGAAACCATAATTGGACAAGAATAAGCCTAGGAAGGACGAAAATGACCTAAATGTTAATCCAATGACACAAATGAACTTATTGGATGCACAAGATTGCTTAAAACCCTAATTGGACAAGAATAAGACTAGGGAGGACGAAAATGACCTAAATGTTCATCCAATGACACAAACACACCTATTGGATGCACAAGATTGGTTAGAAACCCTAATTGGACAAGAATAAGCCTTTGGAAGACGAAAATGACCTAAATGTTCATCCAATGACACAAATGAATTTATTGGATGCACAAGATTGGTTAAAAACCCTAATTGGACAAGAATAAGCATAGGGAGGACGAAAATGACCTAAATGTTCATCCAATGACACAAACACACCTATTGGATGCACACGATTGGTTAGAAACCCTATTTTGACAAGAATAAGCCTAGGGAGGACGAAAATGACCTAACTATTCATCCAATGACACAAATGAACTTATTGGATGCACAAGATTGCTTAAAACCCTAATTGGACAAGAATAAGACTAGGGAGGACGAAAATGACCTAAATGTTCATCCAATGACACAAACACACCTATTGGATGCACAAGATTGGTTAAAAACCCTAATTGGACAATAATAAGCCTAGGGAGGATGAAAATGACCTAAATGTTCATCTAATGACACAAACACACCTATTGGATGCACAAGATTGGTTAAAAACCCTAATTGCACAAAAATAACCCTAGGGAGGACGAAAATGACCTAAATGTTCATCCAATGACACAAATGAACTTATTGGATGCACAAGATTGGTTAAAAACCCTAATTGGACAAGAATTAGCGTAGGGAGGATGCAAATGACCTAAATGTTCATCTAATGACACAAACACACCTATTGGATGCACAAGATTGGTTAAAAACCCTAATTGCACAAAACTAAGCCTAGTGAGGACGAAAATAACCTAAATGTTCATCCAATGACACAAATGAACTTATTGGATGCACAAGATTGCTTAAAACCCTAATTGGACAAGAATAAGACTAGGGAGGACGAAAATGACATAAATGTTCATCCAATGACACAAACACACCTATTGAGTGCACAAGATTGGCTTAAAACCCTAATTGGACAATAATAAGCCTAGGGAGGACGAAAATGACCTAAATGTTCATCCAATGACACAAATGAACTTATTGGATGCACAAGATTGCTTAAAAACCCTAATTGGACAAGAATAAGCCTAGGGAGGACAAAAATGACCTAAATGTTCATCCAATGACACAAATACACCTATTGGATGCACAAGATGGGTTAGAAACCCTAATTGGACAAGAATAAGCCTAGGTAGGACGAAAATGACCTAAATGTTCATCCAATGACACAAACACATCTATTGGATGCACAAGATTGGTTAAAAACCCTAATTGGACAAGAATAAACCTAGGGAGGACAAAAATGACCTAAATGTTCATCCAATGACACAAATGAACTTATTGGATGCACAAGATTGCTTAAAAACCCTAATTAGACAAGAATAAGCCTAGGGAGGACGAAAATGACCTAAATGTTCATCCAATGACAAAAATACACCTATTGGATGCACAAGATTGGTTAGAAACCCTAATTGGACAAGAATAAGCCTAGGGAGGACGAAAATGACCTAAATGTTCATCGAATGACACAAACACACCTATTGGATGCACAAGATTGGTTAAAAACCCTAATTGGACAAAAATAAGCCTAGGGTGGACGAAAATGACCTAAATGTTTATCCAATGACACAAATGAACTTATTGGATGCACAAGATTGGTTAAAAACCTTAATTGGACAAGAATAAGCCTAGGGAGGACGAAAATGACCTAAATGTTCATCCAATGACACAAATGAACTTATTGGATGCACAAGATTGCTTAAAAACCCTAATTGGACAAGAATAAGCCTAGGGAGGACGAAAATGACCTAAATGTTCATCCAATGACACAAATGAACTTATTGGATGCACAAGATTGCTTAAAACCCTAATTGGACAAGTATAAGACTAGGGAGGACGAAAATGACATAAATGTTCATCCAATGACACAAACACACCTATTGGATGCACAAGATTGGTTAGAAACCCTAATTGAACAAGAATAAGCCTAGGGAGGACGAAAATGACCTAAATGTTCATCCAATGACACAAATGAACTTATTGGATGCACAAGATTGGTTAAAAACCCTAATTGGACAACAATAAGCCTTGGGAGGACGAAAATGACCTAAATGTTCATCCAATGACACAAATGAACTTGTTGGATGCACAAGATTGCTTATAAACCCTAATTGGACAATAATATGCCTAGGGAGGACGAAAATGATCTAAATGTTCATCCAATGACACAAATGAACTTATTGGATGCACAAGATTGCTTAAAAACCCTAATTGGACAAGAATAAGCCTAGGGAGGACGAAAATGACCTAAATGTTCATCCAATGACACAAATGAACTTATTGGATGCACAAGATTGGTTAAAACCCTAATTGGACAAGAATAAGCCTAGGGTGGACGAAAATGACCTAAATGTTCATCCAATGACACAAATGAACTTATTGGATGCACAAGATTGCTTAAAAACCCTAATTAGACAAGAATAAGCCTAGGGAGGACGAAAATGACCTAAATGTTCATCCAATGACACAAACACACCTATTGGATGCACAAGATTGGTTAGAAACCCTAATTGAACAAGAATAAGCCTAGGGAGGACGAAAATGACTTAAATCTTAATCCAAGGACACAAATGAACTTATTGGATGCACAAGATTGCTTAAAACCCTAATTGGACAAGAATAAGACTAGGGAGGACGAAAATGACCTAAATGTTCATCCAATGACACAAACACACCTATTGGATGCACAAGATTGGTTAAAAACCCTAATTGGACAACAATAAGCCTAGGGAGCATGAAAATGACCTAAATGTTCATCTAATGACACAAACACACCTATTGGATGCACAAGATTGGTTAAAAACCCTAATTGCACAAAACTAAGCCTAGTGAGGACGAAAATAACCTAAATGTTCATCCAATGACACAAATGAACTTATTGGATGCACAAGATTGCTTAAAACCCTAATTGGACAAGAATAAGACTAGGGAGGACGAAAATGACCCAAATGTTCATCCAATGACACAAACACACCTATTGGATGCACATGATTGGTTAGAAACCCTAATTGAACAAGAATAAGCCTATGGTGGACGAAAATGACCTAAATGTTCATCCAATGAAACAAATAAACTTATTGGATTCACAAGATTGCTTAAAAACCCTAATTGGACAAGAATAAGCCTAGGAAGGACGTAAATGACCTAAATGTTCATCCAATGACACAAATGAACTTATTGGATGCACAAGATTGGTTAAAAACCCTAATTGGACAAGAATAAGCCTTGGGAGGACGAAAATGACCTAAATGTTCATCCAATGACACAAATGAACTTATTGGAGGCACAAGATTGGTTAAAAACCCTAATTGGACAAGAATAAGCCTAGGGTGGACGAAAATGACCTAAATGTTTATCCAATGACACAAATGAACTTATTGGATGCACAAGATTGGTTAAAAACCCTAATTGGACAAGAATAAGCCTAGGGAGGTCGAAAATGACCTAAATATTCATCCAATGACACAAACACACCTATTGGATGCACAAGATTGCTTAAAAACCCTAATTGGACAAGAATAAGCCTAGGGAGGACGAAAATGACCTAAATGTTCATCCAATGACACAAACACACCTATTGGATGAACAAGATTGCTTAAAAACCCTAATTGCACAAAACTAAGCCTAGTGAGGACGAAAATAACCTAAATGTTCATCCAATGACACAAATGAACTTATTGGATGCACAAGATTGCTTAAAAACCCTAATTGGACAAGAATAAGCCTAGGGAGGACGAAAAATGACCTAAATGTTCATCCAATGACACAAATGAACTTATTGGATGCACAAGATTGCTTAAAACCCTAATTGGACAAGAATAAGACTAGGGAGGACGAAAATGACCTAAATGTTCCTCCAATGACACAAACACACCTATTGGATGCACAAGATTGGTTAGAAACCCTAATTGAACAAGAATAAGCCTAGGGAGGACGAAAATGACTTAAATCATAATCCAATGACATAAATGAACTTATTGGATGCACAAGATTGCTTTAAACCCTAATTAGACAAGAATAAGACTAGGGAGGACGAAAATGACCTAAATGTTCATCCAATGACACAAACACACCTATTGGATGCACAAGATTGGTTAAAAACCCTAATTGGACAAGAATAAGCCTAGGGAGGACGAAAATGACCTAAATGTTCATCCAATGACACAAATGAACTTATTGGATGCACAAGATTGGTTAGAAACCGTAATTGGACAAGAATAAGCCTAGGGAGGACGAAAATGACCTAAATGTTCATCCAATGACACAAATGAACTTATTTGATGCACAAGATTGGTTAAAAATCCTAATTGGAGTAGAATAAGCCTAGGGAGGACGAAAATGACCTAAATGTTCATCCAATGACACAAATGAACTTATTGGATGCACAAGATTGCTTAAAAACCCTAATTGGACAAGAATAAGCCTAGGGAGGACGAAAATGACCTAAATGTTCATCCAATGACACAAACACACCTATTGGATGCACAAGATTGGTTAGAAACCCTAATTGAACAAGAATAAGCCTAGGGAGGACGAAAATGACTTAAATCTTAATCCAATGATACAAAAGAACTTATTGGATGCACAAGATTGCTTTAAACCCTAATTGGACAAGAATAAGACTAGGGAGGATGAAAATGACCTAAATGTTCATCAAATGACACAAACACACCTATTGGATGCACAAGATTGGTTAAAAACCCTAATTGGACAACAATAAGCCTAGGGAAGATGAAAATGACCTAAATGTTCATCTAATGACACAAACACACCTATTGGATGAACAAGATTGGTTAAAAACCCTAATTGCACAAAACTAAGCCTAGTGAGGACGAAAATAACCTAAATGTTCATCCAATGACACAAATGAACTTATTGGATGCACAAGATTGCTTAAAACCCTAATTGGACAAGAATAAGACTAGGGAGGACGAAAATGACCTAAATGTTCATCCAATGACACAAACACACCTATTGGATGCACAAGATTGGTTAGAAACCCTAATTGAACAAGAATAAGTCTAGGGAGGACGAAAATGACCTAAATGTTCATCCAATGACACAAATGAACTTATTGGATGCACAAGATTGGTTAAAAACCCTAATTGGACAAGAATAAGCCTAGGGAGGACGAAAATGACCTAAATGTTCATCCAATGACACAAATGAACTTATTGGATGCACAAGATTGGTTAAAAACCCTAATTGGACAAGAATAAGCCTAGGGAGGACGAAAATGACCTAAATGTTCATCCAATGACACAAATGAACTTATTGGATGCACAAGATTGGTTAAAAACCCTAATTGGACAAGAATAAGCCTAGGGACGACGAAAATGTCCTAAATGTTCGTCCAATGACACAAACACACCTATTGGATGCAAAAGATTGCATAAAAACGCTAATTGGACAAGAATAAGACTAGGGAGGACGAAAATGACTTAAATGTTCCTCCAATGACACAAACACCTATTGGATGCACAAGATTGGTTAAAAATCCTAATTGGACAAGAATAAGCCTAGGGAGGACGAAAGTGTCATAAATGTTCCTCCAATGACACAAATGAACTTATTGGTTGCACAAGATTGTCTAAAACCCCTAATTGGACAAGAATAAGCCTAGGGAGGACGAAAATGACCTAAATGTTCATCCAATGAGACATATGAACTAATTGGTTGCACAAGATTGGCTAAAACCCCTAATTGGACAAGAATAAGCCTAGGGAGGACGAAAATGACCTAAATGTTCATCCGATGACACAAATGAACTTATTGGATGCACAAGATTGGTTAAAAACCCTAATTGTACAAGAATAAGCCTAGGGAGGACGAAAATGACCTAAATGTTCATCCAATGACACAAATGAACTTATTGGATGCACAAGATTGGTTAAAAACCCTAATTGGACAAGAATAAGCCTAGGGAGGACGAAAATGACCTAAATGTTCATCCAATGACACAAATGAACTTATTGGATGCACAAGATTGGTTAAAAACCCTAATTGGACAAGAATAAGCCTAGGGAGGACGAAAATGACCTAAATGTTCATCCAATGACACAAATGAACTTATTGGATGCACAAGATTGGTTAAAAACCATAATTGGACAAAAATAAGCCTAGGGAGGACGAAAAGGACCTAAATGTTCGTCCAATGACACAAACACACCTATTGGATGCACAAGATTGCATAAAATCCCTAATTGAACAAGAATAAGACTAGGGGGGGACGTAAATGACCTAAATGTTCCACCAATGACACAAATGAACTTATTGGATGCCCAAGGTTGGTTAAAAACCCTAATTGGACAAGAATAAGCCTAGGGAGGACGAAAATGACCTAAATGTTCAACCAATGACACAAATGAACTTATTGGATGCACAAGGTTGGTTAAAAACCCTAATTGGACAAGAACAAGCCTAGGGAGGACGAAAATGACCTAAATGTTCCTCCAATGACACAAACACGCCTATTGGATGCACAAGATTGCATAAAAACCCTAATTGGACAAGAATAAGACTAAGGAGGACGAAAATGACCTAAATGTTCATCCAATGACACAAATGAAGTTATTGGATGCACAAGATTGGTTAAAAATCCAAAATGGACAAGAGTAAGCCTAGGGAGGACGAAAATGACCTAAATGTTCATCCAATGACACAAATGATCTTATTGGATGCACAAGATTGGTTGAAAACCCTAATTGGACAAGAATAAGCCTAGGGAGGACGAAAATGACCTAAATGTTCATCCAATGACACAAATGAACTTATTGGATGCACAAGATTGGTTAAAAACCCTAATTGGACAAGAATAATCCTAGGGAGGACGAAAATGACCTAAATGTTCAACCAATGACACAAAAGAACTTATTGGATGCACAAGGTTGGTTAAAAACCCTAATTGGACAAGAATAAGCCTAGGGAGGACGAAAATGACCTAAATGTTCATCCAATGACACAAATGAACTTATTGGATGCACAAGATTGGTTAAAAACCCTAATTGGACAAGAATAAGCCTAGGGAGGACGAAAAGGACCTAAATGTTCGTCCAATGACACAAACACACCTATTGGATGCACAAGATTGCATAAAATCCCTAATTGGACAAGAATAAGACTAGGGAGGACGAAAATGACCTAAATGTTCATCCAATGACACAAACACACATATTGGATGCACAAGATTGCTTAAAACCCTAATTGGACAAGAATAAGACTAGGGAGGACGAAAATGACCTAAATGTTCATCCAATTACACAAATGAACTTATTGGATGCACAAGATTGGTTAAAAACGCTAATTGGACAAGAATAAGCCTAGGGAGGACGAAAATGACCTAAATGTTCATCCAATGACACAAATGAACTTATTGGATGCACAAGATTGGTTAAAAACCCTAATTGGACAAGAATAAGCCTAGGGAGGACGAAAATGACCTAAATGTTCATCCAATGACACAAATGAACTTATTGGATGCACAAGATTGGTTAAAAACCCTAATTGAACAAGAATAAGCCTAAGGAGGACGAAAATGACCTAAATGTTCATCCAATGACACAAATGAACTTATTGGATGCATAAGATTGGTTAAAAACCCTAATTGGACAAGAATAAGCCTATGGAGAACGAAAATGACCTAAATGTTTATCCAATGACACAAACACACCTATTGGATGCACAAGATTGGTTAAAAACCCTAATTGGACAAGAATAAGCCTAGGGAGGACGAAAATGACCTAAATGTTCATCCAATGACACAAATGAACTTATTGGATGCACAAGATTGGTTAAAAACCCTAATTGGAAAAGAATAAGCCTAGGGAAGAAGAAAATGACCTAAATGTTCATCCAATGACACAAACACACCTATTGGATGCACAAGATTGGTTAAAAACCCTAATTGGACAAGAATAAGCCTAGGGAGGACGAAAATGACCTAAATGTTCATCCAATGACACAAATGAACTTATTGGATGCACAAGATTGGTTAAAAACCCTAATTGGACAAGAATAAGCCTAGGGAGGACGAAAATGACCTAAATGTTCATCCAATGACGCAAACACACCTATTGGATGCACAAGACTGGTTAGCAACCCTAATTGGACAAGAATAAGCCTAGGGAGGACGAAAATGACCTAAATGTTCATCCAATAACACAAACACGCCTATTGGATGCACAAGATTGGTTAAAAACCCTAATTGGACAAGAATAAGCCTAGGGTGGACGAAAATGACCTAAATGTTTATCCAATGACACAAATGAACTTATTGGATGCACAAGATTGGTTAAAAACCCTAATTGGACAAGAATAAGCCTAGGGAGGACGAAAATGACCTAAATGTTCATCCAATGACACAAACACACCTATTGGATGCAAAAGATTGGTTAAAAACCCTAATTGAACAAGAATAAGCCTAGGGAGTACGAAAATGACCTAAATGTTCATCCAATGACACAAATACACCTATTGGATGCACAAGATTGGTTAGAAACCCTAATTGAACAAGAATAAGCCTAGGGAGTACGAAAATGACCTAAATGTTCATCCAATGACACAAACACACCTAATGGATGCACAAGATTGGTTAAAAACCCTAATTGGACAAGAATAAGCCTTGGGAGGACGAAAATGACCTAAATGTTCATCCAATGACACAAATGAACTTATTGGATGCACAAGATTGGTTAAAAACCCTAATTGGACAAGAATAAGCCTAGGGTGGACGAAAATGACCTAAATGTTTATCCAATGACACAAATGAACTTATTGGATGCACAAGATTGGTTAAAAACCCTAATTGGACAAGAATAAGTCTAGGGAGGATGAAAATGACCTAAATGTTCATCCAATGACACAAATACACCTATTGGATGCACAAGATTGGTTAAAAACCCTAATTGGACAAGAATAAGCCTAGGGAGGACGAAAATGACCTAAATGTTCATCCAATAACACAAACGCACCTATTGGATGCACAAGATTGGTTAAAAACCCTAATTGGACAAGAATAAGCCTAGGGTGGACGAAAATGACCTAAATGTTTATCCAATGACACAAATGAACTTATTGGATGCACAAGATTGGTTAAAAACCCTAATTGGACAAGAATAAGCCTAGGGAGGACGAAAATGACCTAAATGTTCATCCAATGACACAAACACACCTATTGGATGCACAAGATTGGTTAGAAACCCTAATTGCACAAGAATATGCCTAGGGAGGATGAAAATGACCTAAATATTCATCCAATGACACAAATGAACTTATTGGATGCACAAGATTGCTTAAAACCCTAATTGGACAAGAATAAGACTAGGGAGGACGAAAATGACCTAAATGTTCATCCAATGACACAAACACACCTATTGGATGCACAAGATTGGTTAGAAACCCTAATTGGACAAGAATAAGCCTTGGGAGGACGAAAATGACATAAATGTTCATCCAATGACACAAATGAACTTATTGGACGCACAAGATTGGTTAAAAACCCTAATTGGACAAGAATAAGCCTAGGGAGGACGAAAATGACCTAAATGTTCATCCAATGACACAAATGAACTTATTGGATGCACAAGATTGGTTAAAAACCCTAATTGGACAAGAATAAGCCTAGGGAGGACGAAAATGACCTAAATGTTCATCCAATGACACAAACACACCTATTGGATGCACAAGATGTGTTAAAAACCCTAATTGGACAAGAATAAGCCTAGGGAGGACGAAAATGACCTAAATGTTCATCCAATGACACAAATGAACTTATTGGATGCACAAGATTGGTTAAAAACCCTAATTGGACAACAATAAGCCTTGGGAGGACGAAAATGACCTAAATGTTCATCCAATGACACAAATGAACTTATTCGATGCACAAGATTGGTTAAAAACCCTAATTGGACAAGAATAAGTCTAGGGTGGACGAAAATGACCTAAATGTTTATCCAATGACACAAATGAACTTACTGGATGCACAAGATTGCTTAAAAACCCTAATTGGACAAGAATAAGCCTAGGGAGGACGAAAATGACCTAAATGTTCATCCAATGACACAAACACACCTATTGGATGCACAAGATGTGTTAAAAACCCTAATTGGACAAGAATAAGCCTAGGGAGGACGAAAATGACCTAAATGTTCATCCAATGACACAAATGAACTTATTGGATGCACAAGATTGCTTAAAAACCCTAATTGGACAAGAATAAGCCTAGGGAGCACGAAAATGACCTAATTGTTCATCCAATGACACAAATACACCTATTGGATGCAAAAGATTGGTTAGAAACCCTAATTTGACAAGCATAAGCCTAGGGAGGACGAAAATGACCTAAATGTTCATCCAATGACACAAACACACCTATTGGATGCACAAGATTGGTTAAAAACCCTAATTGGACAAGAATAAGCCTAGGGAGGACGAAAATGACCTAAATGTTCATCCAATGACACAAATGAACTTATTGGATGCACAAGATTGGTTAAAAACCCTAATTGGACAACAATAAGCCTTGGGAGGACGAAAATGACCTAAATGTTCATCCAATGACACAAATAAATCTATTGGATGCAAAAGATTGGTTAGAAACCCTAATTTGACAAGAATAAGCCTAGGGAGGACGAAAATGACCTAAATGTTCATCCATTGACACAAACACACCTATTGGATGCACAAGATTGGTTAAAAACCCTAATTGGACAAGAATAAGCCTAGGGAGGACGAAAATGACCTAAATGTTCATCCAATGACACAAACACACCTATTGGATGCACAAGATTGCTTAAAAACCCTAATTGGACAAGAATAAGCCTAGGGAGGACGAAAATGACGTAAATGTTCATCCAATGACACAAATGAACTTATTGGATGCACAAGATTGCTTAAAAACCCTAATTGGACAAGAATAAGCCTAGGGAGGACGAAAATGACCTAAATGTTCATCCAATGACACAAATGAACTTATTGGATGCACAAGATAGGTTGAAAACCCTAATTGGACAAGAATAAGCCTAGGGAGGACGAAAATGACCTAAATGTTCATCCAATGACACAAATGAACTTATTGGATGCACAAGATTGGTTAAAAACCCTAATTGGACAAGAATAAGCCTAGGGAGGAAAAAATGACCTAAATGTTCATCCAATGACACAAATGAACTTATTGGATGCACAAGATTGGTTAAAAACCCTAATTGGACAAGAATAAGCCTAGGGATGACGAAAATGACATAAATGTTCGTCCAATGACACAAACACACCTATTGGATGCACAAGATTGCATAAAAACCCTAATTTGACAAGAATAAGACTAGGAAGGATGTAAATGACCTAAATGTTCCACCAATGACACAAATGAACTTATTGGATGCACAAGGTTGGTTAAAAACCCTAATTGGACAAGAATAAGCCTAGGGAGGACGAAAATGACCTAAATGTTCAACCAATGACACAAATGAACTTATTGGATGCACAAGGTTAGTTAAAACCCTAATTGAACAAGAATAAGCCTAGGGAGGACGAAAATGACCTAAATGTTCGTCCAATGACACAAACACACCAATTGGATGCACAAGATTGCATAAAAACCCTAATTGGACAAGAATAAGCCTAGGGAGGACGAAAATGACCTAAATGTACATCCAATGACACAAATGAACTTATTGGATGCACAAGATTGGTTAAAAACCCTAATTGGACAAGAATAAGCCTAGGGAGGACGAAAATGACCTAAATGTTCATCCAATGACACAAATGAACTTATTGGATGCACAAGATTGGTTAAAAACCCTAATTGGACAAGAATAAGCCTAGGGAGGACGAAAATGACCTAAATGTTCATCCAATGACACAAATGAACTTATTGGAGGCACAAGATTGGTCAAAAACCCTAATTGGACAAGAATAAGCCTAGGGTGGACGAAAATGACCTAAATGTTTATCCAATGACACAAATGAACTTATTGGATGCACAAGATTGGTTAAAAACCCTAATTGGACAAGAATAAGCCTAGGGAGGACGAAAATGACCTAAATGTTCAATCAATGACACAAACACACCTATTGGATGCACAAGATTGGTTAAAAACCCTAATTGGACAAGGATAAGCCTAGGGAGGACGAAAATGACCTAAATGTTCATCCAATGACACAAATGAACTTATTGGATGCACAAGATTGCTTAAAAACCCTAATTGGACAAGAATAAGCCTAGGGAGGACGAAAATCACCTAAATGTTCATCCAATGACACAAATACACATATTGGAATCCCAAGATTGGTTAGAAACCCTAATTGGACAAGAATAAGCCTAGGGAGGACGAAAATGACCTAAATGTTCATCCAATGACACAAACACACCTAATTGATGCACAAGATTGGTTAAAAACCATAATTGGACAAGAATAAGCCTAGGGAGGACATAAATGACCTAAATGTTCATCCAATGACACAAATGAACTTATTGGATGCACAAGATTGCTTAAAAACCCTAATTAGACAAGAATAAGCCTAGGGAGGACGAAAATGACCTAAATGTTCATCCAATGACACAAACACACCTATTGGATGCACAAGATTGGTTAGAAACCCTAATTGAACAAGAATAAGCCTAGGGAGGACGAAAATGACTTAAATCTTAATCCAAGGACACAAATGAACTTATTGGATGCACAATATTGCTTAAAACCCTAATTGGACAAGAATAAGACTAGGGAGGACGAAAATGACCTAAATGTTCATCCAATGACACAAACACACCTATTGGATGCACAAGATTGGTTAAAAACCCTAATTGGACAACAATAAGCCTAGGGAGGATGAAAATGACCTAAATGTTCATCTAATGACACAAACACACCAATTGGATGCACAAGATTGGTTAAAAACCCTAATTGCACAAAACTAAGCCTAGTGAGGACGAAAATAACCTAAATGTTCATCCAATGACACAAATGAACTTATTGGATGCACAAGATTGCTTAAAACCCTAATTGGACAAGAATAAGACTAGGGAGGACGAAAATGACCTAAATGTTCATCCAATCACACAAACACACCTATTGGATGCACATGATTGGTTAGAAACCCTAATTGAACAAGAATAAGCCTATGGAGGATGAAAATGACCTAAACGGTCATCCAATGAAACGAATGAACTTATTGGATTCACAAGATTGCTTAAAAACCCTAATTGGACAAGAATAAGCCTAGGAAGGACGTAAATGACCTAAATGTTCATCCAGTGACACAAATGAACTTATTGGATGCACAAGATTGGTTAAAAACCCTAATTGGACAACAATAAGCCTTGGGAGGACGAAAATGACCTAAATGTTCATCCAATGACACAAATGAACTTATTGGAGGCACAAGATTGGTTAAAAACCCTAATTGGACAAGAATAAGCCTAGGGTGGACGAAAATGACCTAAATGTTCATCCAATGACTCAAATGAACTTGTTGGATGCACAAGATTGATTAAAAACCCTAATTGGACAACAATAAGACTAGGGAGGACGAAAATGACCTAAATGTTCATCCAATGACACAAACACACCTATTGGATGCACAAGATTGGTTAAAAACCCTAATTGGACAAGAATAAGCCTAGGGAGGACGAAAATGACCTAAATGTTCATCCAATGACACAAATACACCAATTGGATGCACAAGATTGGTTAAAAACCCTAACTGGACAAGAATAAGCCTAGGGAGAACGAAAATGACTTAAATCTTAATCCAATGACACAAATGAACTTATTGGATGCACAAGATTGGTTAAAAACCCTTATTGGACAAGAATAAGCCTTGGGAGGACGAAAATGACCTAAATGTTCATCCAATGACACAAATGAACTTATTGGATGCACAAGATTGGTTAAAAACCCTAATTGGACAAGAATAAGCCTAGGGAGGACGAAAATGACCTAAATGTTCATCCAATGACACAAACACACCTATTGGATGCACAAGATTGGTTAGAAACCCTTATTGGACAAAAATAAGCATAGGGAGGACGAAAATGACTTAAATGTTAATCCGATGACACAAATGAACTAATTGGATGCACAAGATTGGTTAAAAACCCTAATTGGACAAGAATCAGCCTAGGGAGGACGAAAATGACCTAAATGTTCATCCAATGACACAAACACACCTATTGGATTCACAAGATTGGTTAAAAACCTTAATTGGACAAGAATAAGCATAGGGAGGACGAAAATGACCTAAATGTTCATCAAATGACACAAACACACCTATTGGATGCACAAGATTGGTTAAAAACCCTAATTGGACAAGAATAAGCCTTGGAAGGACGAAAATGACCTAAATGTTCATCCAAAGACACAAACACACCTATTGGATGCACAAGATTGGTTAGAAACCCTAATTGGGCAAGAATAAGCATAGGGAGGACGAAAATAACCTAAATGTTCATCCAATGACACAAATGAACTTATTGGATGCACAAGATTGGTTAAAAACCCTAATTGGACAAGAATAAGACTAGGGAGGACGAAAATGACCTAAATGTTCATCCAATGACACAAACACACCTATTGGATGCACAAGATTGGTTAGAAACCCTAATTGGACAAGAATAAGCCTAGGGAGGACGAAAATGACCTAAATGTTAATCCAATGACACAAATGAACTTATTGGATGCACAAGATTGGTTAAAAACCCTAATTGCACAAGAATAAGCCTAGGGAGAACGAAAATAACCTAAATGTTCACCAAATGACTAAACACACCTATTGGATGCACAAGATTGGTTAGAAACCCTAATTGGACAAGAATAAGCCTAGGGAGGACGAAAATGACCTAAATGTTCACCCAATGACACAAATGAACTTATTGGATACACAAGATTGGTTAAAAACCCTAATTGGACAAGAATAAGACTAGGGAGGACGAAAATGACCTAAATGTTCATCCAATGACACAAACACACCTATTGGATGCACAAGAATGGTTAGAAACCCTAATTGGATAAGAATAAGAATAGGGAGGACGAAAATGACCTAAATGTTCATCCAATGACACAAACACACCTATTGGATTCACAAGATTGGTTAGAAACCCTAATTGGACAAGAATATGCCTTGGGAGGATGAAAATGACCTAAATGTTCATCCAATGACACAAATGAACTTATATGATGCACAAGATTGGTTAAAAACCCTAATTGGACAAGAATAAGCCTAGGGAGGACGAAAATGACCTAAATGTTCATCCAATGACACAAACACACCTATTGGATGCACAAGATTGGTTAAAAACCCTAATTGGACAAGAATAAGCCTTGGGAGGACGAAAATGACCTAAATATTCATCCAATGAAACAAATGAACTTATTGGATGCACAAAATTGGTTAAAAACCCTAATTGGACAAGAATAAGCCTAGGGTGGACGAAAATGACCTAAATGTTTATCCAATGACACAAATGAACTTATTGGATGCACAAGATTGGTTAAAAACCCTAATTGGACAAGAATAAGCCTAGGGAGGACGAAAATGACCTAAATGTTCATCCAATGACACAATTACACCTATTGGATGCACAAGATTGGTTAAAAACCCTAATTGGACAAGAATAAGCCTAGGGAGGACGAAAATGACCTAAATGTTCATCCAATGACACAAATGAACTTATTGGATGCACAAGATTGGTTAAAAACCCTAATTGGACAAGAATAAGCCTAGGGAGGACGAACATGACCTAAATGTTCATCCAATGACACAAATGAACTTATTGGATGCACAAGATTGCTTAAAAACCCTAATTAGACAAGAATAAGCCTAGGGAGGACGAAAATGACCTAAATGTTCATCCAATGACACAAATACATCTATTGGATGCACAAGACTGGTTAGAAACCCTAATTGGACAAGAATAAGACTAGGGAGGACGAAAATGACCTAAATGTTCATCCAATTACACAAACACACCTATTGGATGCACAAGATTGGTTAAAAACCCTAATTGGACAACAATAAGCCTAGGGAGGACGAAAATGACCTAAATGTTCATCCAATGACACAAATGAACTTATTGGATGCACAAGATTGCTTAAAAACCCTAATTAGACAAGAATAAGCCTAGGGAGGACGAAAATGACCTAAATGTTCATCCAATGACACAAATACATGTATTGGATACACAAGATTAGTTAGAAACCCTAATTGGACAAGAATAAACCTAGGGAGGACGAAAATGACCTAAATGTTCATCCAATGACACAAACACACCTATTGGATGCACAAGATTGGTTAAAAACCCTAATTGGACAAGAATAAGCCTAGGGAGGACGAAAATGACCTAAATGTTCATCCAATGACACAAATGAACTTATTAGATGCACAAGATTGGTTAGAAACCGTAATTGGACAAGGATAAGCCGGGTGGACGAAAATGACCTAAATGTTCATCCAATGACACAAATGAACTTATTGGATGCACAAGATTGCTTAAAAACCCTACTTGGACAAGAATAAGCCTAGGGGGGACGAAAATGACCTAAATGTTCATCCAATGACACAAATGAACTTATTGGATGCACAAGATTGCTTAAAAACCCTAATTGGACAAGAATAAGCCTAGGGAGGACGAAAATGTCCTAAATGTTCATCCAAAGACACAAATGAACTTATTGGATGCACAAGATTGCTTAAAAACCCTAATTAGACAAGAATAAGCCTAGGGAGGACGAAAATGACCTAAATGTTCATCCAATGACACAAATGAACTTATTAGATGCACAAAATTGGTTAGAAACCGTAATTGGACAAGAATAAGCCGGGAGAACGAAAATGACCTAAATGTTCATCCAATGACACAAATGAACTTATTGGATGCACAAGATTGCTTAAAAACCCTAATTGGACAAGAATAAGCCTAGGGTGGACGAAAATGACCTAAATGTTTATCCAATGACACAAATGAACTTATTGGATGCACAAGATTGGTTAAAAACCCTAATTGGACAAGAATAAGCCTAGGGTGGACGAAAATGACCTAAATGTTCATCCAATAAAACAAATGAACTTATTGGATGCACAAGATTGGTTAAAAACCCTAATTGCACAAAAGTAAGCCTAGTGAGGACGAAAATGACCTAAATGTTCATCCAATGACACAAATGAACTTATTGGATGCACAAGATTGGTTAAAAACCCTAATTGGACAAGAATAAGCCTAGGGAGGACGAAAATGACCTAAATGTTAATCTAATGACACAAACACACCTATTGGATGCACAAGATTGGTTAGAAACCCTAATTGGACAAGAATAAGCCTAGGGAGGACGAAAATGACCTAAATGTTCATCCAATGACACAAACACACCTATTGGATGCACAAGATTGGTTAAAAACCCTAATTGGACAAGAATAAGCCTAGGGAGGACGAAAATGACCTAAATGTTCATCCAATGACACAAATGAACTTATTGGATGCACAAGATTGGTTAAAAACCCTAATTGGACAAGAATAAGCCTAGGGAGGACGAAAATGACCTAAATGTTCATCCAATGACACAAATGAACTTATTGGATGCACAAGATTGCTTAAAAACCCTAATTGGACAAGAATAAGCCTAGGGAGGACGAAAGTGACCTAAATGTTCATCCAATGACACAAACACTCCTATTGGATGCACAAGATTGGTTAGAAACCCTAATTGGACAAGAATAAGCCTAGGGAGGACGAAAATGACCTAAATGTTCATCCAATGACACAAACACACCTATTGGATGCACAAGATTGGTTAAAAACCCTAATTGACAACAATAAGCCTTGGGAGGACGAAAATGACCTAAATGTTCGTCCAATGACACAAATGAACTTATTGGATGCACAAGATTGGTTAAAAACCCTAATTGGACAAGAATAAGCCTAGGGTGGACGAAAATAACCTAAATGTTTATCCAATGACACAAATGAACTTATTGGATGCACAAGATTGGTTAAAAACCCTAATTGGACAAGAATAAGCCTAGGGTGGACGAAAATGACCTAAATGTTTATCCAATGACACAAATGAACTTATTGGATGCACAAGATTGGTTAAAAACCCTAATTGGACAAGAATAAGCCTAGGGAGGACGAAAATGACCTAAATGTTCATCCAATGACACAAACACACCTATTGGATGCACAAGATTGGTTAAAAACCCTAATTGGACAAGAATAAGCCTAGGGAGGACGAAAATGACCTAAATGTTCATCCAATGACACAAATTAACTTATTGGATGCACAAGATTGGTTAAAAACCCTAATAAGATAAGAATATGCCTAGGGAGGACGAAAATGACCTAAATGTTCATCCAATGACACAAATGAACTTATTGGATGCACAAGATTGCTTAAAAACCCTAATTGGACAAGAATAAGCCTAGGGAGGACGAAAATGACCTAAATGTTCATCCAATGACACAACTGAACTTATTGGTTGCACAAGATTGCTTAAAACCCTAATTGGACAAGAATAAGACTAGGGAGGACGAAAATGACCTAAATGTTCATCCAATGACACAAACACACCTATTGGATGCACAAGATTGGTTAAAAACCCTAATTGGACAAGAATAAGCCTAGGGAGGACGAAAATGACCTAAATGTTCATCCAATGACACAAACACACCTATTGGATGCACAAGATTGGTTAAAAACCCTAATTGAACAAGAATAAGCCTAGGGAGGACGAAAATGAACTAAATGTTCATCCAATGACACAAATTAACTTATTGGATGCACAAGATTACTTAAAAACCCTAATTGGACAAGAATAAGTCTTGGGAGGACGAAAATGACCTAAATGTTCATCCAATGACACAAATGAACTTATTGGATGCACAAGATTGGTTAAAAACCCTAATTGGACAAGAATAAGCCTAGGGAGGACGAAAATGACCTAAATGTTCATCCAATGACACAAACACACCTATTGGATGCACAAGATTGGTTAAAAACCCTAATTGGACAAGAATAAGCCTAGGGAGGACGAAAATGACCTAAATGTTCATCCAATGACACAAATACACCTATTGGATGCAAAAGATTGGTTAGAAACCCTAATTGGCCAAGAATAAGCCTAGGGAGGACGAAAATGACCTAAATGTTCATCCAATGACACAAACACACCTATTGGATGCACAAGATTGGTTAAAAACCCTAATTGGACAAGAATAAGCCTAGGGAGGACGAAAATGACCTAAATGTTCATCCAATGACACAAATTAACTTATTGGAAGCACAAGATTGGTTAAAAACCCTAATTGGACAAGAATAAGCATTGGGAGGACGAAAATGAAATTAATGTTCATCCAATGACACAAATGAACTTATTGGATGCACAAGATTAGTTAAAAACCCTAATTGGACAAGAATAAACCTAGGGTGGACGAAAATGACCTAAATGTTCATCCAATGACACAAATGAACTTATTGGATGCACAAGATTGGTTAAAAACCCTAATTGGACAAGAATAAGCCTATGGAGGACGAAAATGACCTAAATGTTCATCCAATGACACAAACAGACCTATTGGATGCACAAGATTGGTTAGAAACCCTAATTGGACAAGAATAAGCCTAGGGAGGACGAAAATTACTTAACTATTCATCCAATGACACAAATGAACTTATTGGATGCACAAGATTGGTTAAAACCCTAATTGGACAAGAATAAGACTAAGGAGGACGAAAATGACCTAAATGTTCATCCAATGACACAAACACACCTATTGGATGCACAAGATTGGTTAGAAACCCTAATTGGACAAGAATAAGCCTTGGGATGACGAAAATGACCTAAATGTTAATCCAATGACACAAATGAACTTATTGGATGCACAAGATTGGTTAAAAACCCTAATTGGACAAGAATAAGCCTAGGGAGGACGAAAATGACCTAAATGTTCATCCAATGACACAAACACACCTATTGGATGCACAAGATTGGTTAGAAACCCTAATTTGACAAGAATAAGCCTAGGGAGGACGAAAATGACTTAACTATTCATCCAATGACACAAATGAACTTATTGGATGCACAAGATTGGTTAAAACCCTAATTGGACAAGAATAAGACTAAGGAGGACGAAAATGACCTAAATGTTCATCCAATGACACAAACACACCTATTGGATGCACAAGATTGGTTAGAAACCCTAATTGGACAATAATAAGCCTTGGGATGACGAAAATGATCTAAATGTTCATCCAATGACACAAATGAACTTATTGGATGCACAAGATTGGTTAAAAACCCTAATTGGACAAGAATAAGCCTAGGGAGGACGAAAATGACCTAAATGTTCATCCAATGACACAAACACACCTATTGGATGCACAAGATTGGTTAGAAACCCTAATTGGACAAGAATAACACTAGGGAGGACGAAAATGACCTAAATAATAATCCAATGACACAAATGAACTTATTGGATGCACAAGATTGGTTAAAAACCCTAATTGGACAAGAATATGACTAGGGAGGACGAAAATGACCTAAATGTTCATCCAATGACATAAACACACCTATTGGATGCACAAGATTGGTTAGAAACCCTAATTGGACAAGAATATGCCTTGGGAGGACGAAAATGACCTAAATGTTCATCCAATGACACAAATGAACTTATTGGATGCACAAGATTGGTTAAAAACCCTAATTGGAAAAGAATAAGCCTAGGGAGGACGAAAATGACCTAAATGTTCATCCAATGACACAAACACACCTATTGGATGCACAAGATTGCTTAAAAACCCTAATTGGACAAGAATAAGCCTAGGGAGGACGAAAATGACCTAAATGTTCATCCAATGACACAAACACACATATTGGATGCACAAGATTGGTTAGAAACCCTAATTGAACAAGAATAAGCCTAGGGAGGACGAAAATGACTTGAATCTGAATCCAATGACACAAATGAACTTATTGGATGCACAAGATTGCTTTAAACCCTAATTGGACAAGAATAAGACTAGGGAGGATGAAAATGACCTAAATGTTCATCAAATGACACAAACACACCTATTGGATGCACAAGATTGGTTAAAAACCCTAATTGGACAACAATAAGCCTAGGGAGGATGAAAATGACCTAAATGTTCATCTAATGACACAAACACACCTATTGGATGCACAAGATTGGTGAAAAACCCTAATTGCACAAAACTAAGCCTAGTGAGGACGAAAATAACCTAAATGTTCATCCAATGACACAAATGAACTTATTGGATGCACAAGATTGCTTAAAACCCTAATTGGACAAGAATAAGACTAGGGAGGACGAAAATGACATAAATGTTCATCCAATGACACAAACACACCTATTGGATGCTCAAGATTGGTTAGAAACCCTAATTGTACAAGAATAAGCCTAGGGAGGACGAAAATGACTTAAATCATAATCCAATGACACAAATGAACTTATTGGATGCACAAGATTGGTTAAAAACCCTAATTGGACAAGAATAAGCCTAGGGAGGACGAAAATGACCTAAATGTTCATCCAATGACACAAACACACCTATTGGATGCACAAGATTGCTTAAAAACCCTAATTGGACAAGAATAAGCCTAGGGAGGACGAAAATGACCTAAATGTTCATCCAATGACACAAATGAACTTACTGGATGCACAAGATTGCTTAAAAACCCTAATTAGACAAGAATAATCCTAGGGAGGACGAAAATGACCTAAATGTTCATCCAATGACACAAATACACCTATTGGATGCACAAGATTGGTTAGAAACCCTAATTGGACAAGAATAAGCCTAGGGGGGACGAAAATGACCTAAATGTTCATCCAATGACACAAACACACCTATTGGATGCACAAGATTGGTTAAAAACCCTAATTGGTCAAGAATAAGCCTAGGGATGACGAAAATGACCTAAATGTTCATCCAATGACACAAATGAACTTATTGGATGCACAAGATTGGTTAGAAACCCTAATTGGACAAGAATAAGCCTAGGGAGGACGAAAATGACCTAAATGTTCATCCAATGACACAAATGAACTTATTGGATGCACAAGATTGGTTAAAAATCCTAATTGGACAAGAATAAGCCTAGGGAGGACGAAAATGACCTAAATCTTAATCCAATGACACAAATGAACTTATTGGATGCACAAGATTGCTTAAAACCCTAATAGGACAAGAATAAGACTAGGGAGGACGAAAATGACCTAAATGTTCATCCAATGACACAAACACACCTATTGGATGCACAAGATTGGTTAAAAACCCTAATTGCACAAAACTAAGCCTAGTGAGGACGAAAATAACCTAAATGTTCATCCAATGACACAAATGAACTTATTGGATGCACAAGATTGCTTAAAACCCTAATTGGACAAGAATAATACTAGGGAGGACGAAAATGACCTAAATGTTCATCCAATGACACAAACACACCTATTGGATGCACAAGATTGTTTAGAAACCCTAATTGAACAACAATAAGCCTAGGGAGGACGAAAATGACCTAAATGTTCATCCAATGAAAATTTTGAACTTATTGGATTCACAAGATTGCTTAAAAACAGTAATTGGACAAGAATAATCATAGGGAGGACGAAAATGACCTAAATGTTCATCCAATGACACAAATGATCTTATTGGATGCGCAAGATTGGTTAAAAACTCTAATTGGACAAGAATAAGCCTTGGGAGGACGAAAATGACCTAAATGTTCATCCAATGACACAAATGAACTTATTGGATGCACAAAATTGGTTAAAAACCCTAATTGGACAAGAATAAGCCTAGGGTGGACGAAAATGACCTAAATGTTTATCCAATGACACAAATGAACTTATTGGATGCACAAGATTGGTTAAAAACCCTAATTGGACAAGAATAAGCCTAGGGAGGACGAAAATGACCTAAATGTTCAATCAATGACACAAACACACCTATTGGATGCACAAGATTGGTTAAAAACCCTAATTGCACAAGAATAAGCCTAGGGAGGACGAAAATGACCTAAATGTTCATCCAATGACACAAATGAACTTATTGGATGCACAAGATTGCTTAAAATCCCTAATTGGACAAGAATAAGCCTAGGGAGGACGAAAATGACCTAAATGTTCATCCAATGACACAAACACACCTATTGGATGCACAAGATTGCTTAAAAACCCTAATTGGACAAGAATAAGCCTAGGGAGGACGAAAATGACCTAAATGTTCATCCAATGACACAAATGAAATTATTGGATGCACAAGATTGGTTAAAAACCTTAATTGGACAAGAATAAGCCTAGGAAGGACGAAAATGACCTAATTGTTCATCCAATGACACAAATGAACTTATTGGATGCACAAGATTGGTTAAAAACCCTAATTGGACAAGAATAAGCCTAGGGAGGACGAAAATGACCTAAATGTTCATCCAATGACACAAATGAACTTATTGGATGCACAAGATTGGTTAAAAACCCTAATTGGACAAGAATAAGCCTAGGGAGGACGAAAATGACCTAAATGTACATCCAATTACACAAATGAACTTATTGGATGCACAAGATTGGTTAAAAACCCTAATTGGACACGAATAAGCCTAGGGAGGACGAAAATGACCCAAATGTTTGTCCAATGACACAAACACACCTATTGGATGCACAAGATTGCATAAAAACCCTAATTGGACAAGAATAAGACTAGGGAGGACGAAAATGACCTAAATGTTCCTCCAATGACAAAAACACACCTATTGGATGCACAAGATTGCATAAAAACCCTAATTGGACAAGAATAAGACTAGGGAGGACGAAAATGACCTAAATGTTCATCCAATGACACAAATGAACTTATTGAATGCACAAGATTGGTTAAAAACCCTAATCGAACAAGAATAAGCCTAGGCAGGACGAAAATGACCTAAATGTTCTTCCAATGACACAAACACACCTATTGGATGCACAAGATTGCATAAAAACCCTAATTGGACAAGAATAAGTCTAGGGAGGACGAAAATGACCTAAATGTTCCTCCAATGACACAAATGAACTTATTGGATGCACAAGATTGGTTAAAAACCCTAATTGGACAAGAATAAGCCTAGGGAGGACGAAAATGACCTAAATGTTCATCCAATGACACAAATGAACTTATTGGATGCACAAGATTGGTTAAAAATCCTAATTGGACAAGAATAAGCCTTGGGAGGACGAAAATGACCTAAATGTTCATCCAATGACACAAATGAACTTATTGGATGCACAAGATTGGTTAGAAACCCTAATTGGACAAGAATAAGCCTAGGGAGGACGAAAATGACCTAAATGTTCATCCAATGACACAAATGAACTTATTGGATGCACAAGATTGGTTAAAAACCCTAATTGGACAAGAATAAGCCTAGGGAGGACGAAAATGACCTAAATGTTCATCCAATGACACAAATGATTTTATTGGATGCACAAGATTGCTTAAAAACCCTAATTGGACAAGAATAAGCCCATGGAGGACGAAAATGACCTAAATGTTCATCCAATGACACAAATACACCTATTGGATGCACAAGATTGGTTAAAAACCCTAATTGGACAAGAATAAGCCTAGGGAGGACGAAAATGACCTAAATGTTCATCCAATGACACAAACAAACCTATTGGATGCACAAGATTGCTTAAAAACCCTAATTGGACAAGAATAAGCCTAGGGAGGACGAAAATGACCTAAATGTTCATCCAATGACACAAACACACCTATTGGATGCACAAAATTGGTTAAAAACCCTAATTGGACAAGAATAAGCCTAGGGTGGACTAAAATGACCTAAATGTTTGTCCAATGACACAAATGAACTTATTGGATGCACAAGATTGGTTAAAAACCTTAATTGGACAAGTATAAGCCTAGGGAGGAAGAAAATGACCTAAATGTTCATCCAATGACACAAATGAACTTATTGGATGCACAAGATTGGTTAAAAACCCTAATTGGACAAGAATAAGCCTAGGGAGGACGAAAATGACCTAAATGTTCATCCAATGACACAAATGAACTTATTGGATGCACAAGATTGGTTGAAAACCCTAATTGGACAGGAATAAGCCTAGGGAGGACGAAAATAACCTAAATGTTCATCCAATGACACAAATGAACTTATTGGATGCACAAGATTGGTTAAAAACCCTAATTGGACAAGAATAAGCCTAGGGAGGACGAAAATGACCTAAATGTTCATCCAATGACACAAATGAACTTATTGGATGCACAAGATATGTTGAAAACCCTAATTGGACAGGAATAAGCCTAGGGAGGACGAAAATGACCTAAATGTTCATCCAATGACACAAATGAACTTATTGGATGCACAAGATTGGTTAAAAACCCTAATTGGACAAGAATAAGCCTAGGGAGGACGAAAATGACCTAAATGTTCATCCAATGACACAAATGAACTTATTGGATGCACAAGATTGGTTGAAAACCCTAATTGGACAGGAATAAGCCTAGGGAGGACGAAAATGACCTAAATGTTCATCCAATGACACAAATGAACTTATTGGATGCACAAGATTGGTTAAAAACCCTAATTGGACAAGAATAAGACTAGGGAGGACGAAAATGACCTAAATGTTTCTCCAATGACACAAATGAACTTATTGGTTGCACAAGGTTGGTTATAAACCCTAATTGGACAAGAATAAGCCTAGGGAGGACGAAAATGACCTAAATGTTCGTCCAATGACACAAACACACCTATTGGTTGCACAAGATTGCATAAAAACCCTAATTGGACTAGAATAAGCCTAGGGAGGACGAAAATAACCTAAATGTTCATCCAATGACACAAATGTACTTATTAGATGCACAAGATTGGTTAAAAACCCTAATTGGACAAGAATAAGCCTAGGGAGGACGAAAATGACCTAAATGTTCATCCAATGACACAAATGAACTTATTGGATGCACAAGATTGGTTAAAAACCCTAATTGGACAAGAATAAGCCTTGGGAGGACTAAAATGACCTAAATTTTCATCCAATGACACAAATGAACTTATTGGAGGCACAAGATTGGTTAAAAACCCTAATTGGACAAGAATAAGCCTAGGGTGGACGAAAATGACCTAAATGTTTATCCAATGACACAAATGAACTTATTGGATGCACAAGATTGGTTAAAAACCCTAATTGGACAAGAATAAGCCTAGGGAGGACAAAAATGACCTAAATGTTCATCCAATGACACAAACACACCTATTGGATGCACAAGATTGGTTAAAACCCCTAATTGGACAAGAATAACCCTAGGGAGGACGAAAATGACCTAAATGTTCATCCAATGACACAAATGAACTTATTGGATGCACAAGATTGGTTAAAAACCCTAATTGGACAAGAATAAGCCTTGGGAGGACGAAAATGACCTAAATGTTCATCCAATGACACAAATGAACTTATTGGATGCACAAGATTGGTTAAAAACCCTAATTGGACAAGAATAAGCCTAGGGTGGACGAAAATGACCTAAATGTTTATCCAATGACACAAATGAACTTATTGGATGCACAAGATTGGTTAAAAACCCTAATTGGACAAGAATAAGCCTAGAACGAACGAAAATGACCTAAATGTTCATCCAATGACACAAACACACCTATTGGATGCATAAGATTGGTTAAAAACCCTAATTGGACAAGAATAAGCCTAGGGAGGACGAAAATGACCTAAATGTTCATCCAATGACACAAATGAACTTATTGGATGCACAAGATTGGTTAAAAACCCTAATTGGACAACAATAAGCCTTGGGAGGACGAAAATGACCTAAATGTTCATCCAATGACACAAATAAACCTATTGGATGCAAAAGATTGGTTAGAAACCCTAATTTGACAAGAATAAGCCTAGGGAGGACGAATTGACCTAAATGTTCATCCATTGACACAAACACACCTATTGGATGCACAAGATTGGTTAAAAACCCTAATTGGACAAGAATAAGCCTAGGGAGGACGAAAATGACCTAAATGTTCATCCAATGACACAAACACACCTATTGGATGCACAAGAATGGTTAAAAACCCTAATTGGACAAGAATAAGCCTAGGGTGGACGAAAATGACCTAAATGTTTATCCAATGACACAAATGAACTTATTGGATGCACAAGATTGGTTAAAAACCCTAATTGGACAAGAATAAGCCTAGGGAGGACGAAAATGACCTAAATGTTCATCCAATGACACAAACACACCTATTGGATGCACAAGATTGGTTAAAAACCCTAATTGGACAAGAATAAGCCTAGGAAGGACGAAAATGACCTAAATGTTCATCCAATGACACAAACACACCTATTGGATGCACAAGATTGGTTAAAAACGCTCATTGGACAAGAATAAGCCTAGGGAGGACGAAAATAACCTAAATGTTCATCCAATAACACAAATGAACTTATTGGATGCACAAGATTGGTTAAAAACCCTAATTGGACAAGAATAAGCCTAGGGTGGACGAAAATGACCTAAATGTTTATCCAATGACACAAATGAACTTATTGGATGCACAAGATTGGTTAAAAACCCTAATTGGACAAGAATAAGCCTAGGGAGGGCGAAAATGACCTAAATGTTCATCCAATGACACAAACACACCTATTGGATGCACAAGATTGGTTAAAAACCCTAATTGGACAAGAATAAGCCTAGGGAGGACGAAAATGACCTAAATGTTCATCCAATGACACAAACACACCTATTGGACGCACAAGATTGGTTAAAAACCCTAATTGGACAAGAATAAGCCCAGGGAGGACAAAAATGACCTAAATGTTAATCCAATGACACAAATGAACTTGTTGGATGCACAAGATTGATTAAAAACCCTAATTGGACAAGAATAAGCCTAGGGAGGACGAAAATGACCTAAATGTTCATCCAATGACACAAACACACCTATTGGATGCACAAGATTGGTTAAAAACCCTAATTGGACAACAATAAGCCTAAGGAGGATGAAAATGACCTAAATGTTCATCTAATGACACAAACACATCTATTGGATGCACAAGATTGGTTAAAAACCCTAATTGCACAAAACTAAGCCTAGTGAGGACGAAAATAACCTAAATGTTCATCCAACGACACAAATGAACTTTTTGGATGCACAAGATTGCTTAAAACCCTAATTGGACAAGAATTAGACTAGGGAGGACGAAAATGACCTAAATGTTCATCCAATGAAACAAAAACACCTATTGGAAGCACAAGATTGGTTAAAAACCCTAATTGGACAAGAATAAGCCTAGGGAGGACGAAAATGACCTAAATGTTCATCCAATGACACAAACACACCTATTGGATGCACAAGATTGGTTAGAAACCCTAATTGAACAAGAATAAGCCTAGGGAGGACGAAAATGACCTAAATGTTCATCCAATGACACAAATGAACTTATTGGATGCACAAGATTGCTTAAAAACCCTAATTGGACAAGAATAATCCTAGGGAGGACGAAAATGACCTAAATGTTCATCCAATGACACAAATACACCTATTGGATGCACAAGATTGGTTAAAAACCCTAATTGGACAAGAATAAGCCTAGGGAGGACGAAAATGACCTAAATGTTCATCCAATGACACAAATGAACTTATTGGATGCACAAGATTGCTTAAAAACCTTAGTTGGACAAGAATAAGCCTAGGGAGGACGAAAATGACCTAAATGTTCATCCAATGACACAAATACACCTATTGGATGCACAAGATTGGTTAGAAACCCTAATTGCACAAGAATAAGCCTAGGGAGGACGAAAATGACCTAAATGTTCATCCAATGACACAAACACACCTATTGGATGCACAAGATTGGTTAAAAACCCTAATTGGACAAGAAAAAGCCTAGGGAGGACGAAAATGACCTAAATGTTCATCCAATGACACAAATGAACTTATTGGATGCACAAGATTGGTTAGAAACCCTAATTGGACAAGAATAATTCTAGGGAGGACGAAAATGACCTAAATGTACATCCAATGACACAAATGAACTTATTAGATGCACAAGATTGGTTAAAAACCTTAATTGGACAAGAATAAGCCTAGGGAGGACGAAAATGACCTAAATGTTCATCCAATGACACAAATGAACTTATTGGATGCACAAGATTGCTTAAAAACCCTAATTGGACAAGAATAAGCATAGGGAGGACGAAAAATGACCTAAATGTTCATCCAATGACACAAATGAACTTATTGGATGCACAAGATTGCTTAAAACCCTGATTGGACAAGAATAAGACTAGGGAGGAGAAAATGACCTAAATGTTCATCCAATGACACAAACACACCTATTGGATGCACAAGATTGGTTAAAAACCCTAATTGGACAAGAATAAGCCTAGGGAGGACGAAAATGACCTAAATGTTCATCCAATGACACAAATGAACGTATTGGATGCACAAGATTGCTTAAAAACCCTAATTGGACAAGAATAAGCCTAGGGAGGACGAAAATGACCTAAATGTTCATCCAATGAAACAAATGAACTTATAGGATTCACAAGATTGCTTAAAAACCCTAATTGGACAAGAATAAGCCTAGGGAGAACGAAAATGACCTAAATGTTCATCCAATACACAAATGAACTTATTGGATGCACAAGATTGCTTAAAACCCTAATTGGACAAGAATAAGACTAGGGAGGACGAAAATGACCTAAATGTTCATCCAATGACACAAACACACCGATTGGATGCACAAGATTGGTTAGAAACCCTAATTGAACAAGAATAAGCCTAGGGAGGACGAAAATCACTTAAATCTTAATTCAATGACACAAATGAACTTATTGGATGCACAAGATTGCTTAAAACCCTAATTGGACAAGAATAAGACTAGGGAGGACGAAAATGACCTAAATGTTCATCCAATGACACAAACACACCTATTGGATGCACAAGATTGGTTAAAAACCCTAATTGGACAAGAATAAGCCTAGGGATGACGAAAATGACCTAAATGTTCATCCAATGACACAAATGCAATTATTGGATGCACAAGATTGGTTAAAAACCCTAATTGGACAAGAATAAGCCTAGGGTGGACGAAAATGACCTAAATGTTTATCCAATGACACAAATGAACTTATTGGATGCACAAGATTGGTTAAAAACCCTAATTGGACAAGAATAAGCCTAGGGAGGACGAAAATGACCTAAATGTTCATCCAATGACACAAACACACCTATTGGATGCACAAGATTGCTTAAAAACCCTAATTGGACAAAAATAAGCCTAGGGAGGACGAAAATGACCTAAATGTTCATCCAATGACACAAACACACCTATTGGATGCACAAGATTGGTTAGAAACCCTAATTGAACAAGAATAAGCCTAGGGAGGACGAAAATGACTTAAATCTTAATCCAATGACACAAATGAACTTATTGGATGCACAAGATTGCTTTAAACCCTAATTGGACAAGGATAAGATTAGGGAGGATGAAAATGACCTAAATGTTCATCTAATGACACAAACACACCTATTGGATGCACAAGATTGGTTAAAAACCCTAATTGCACAAAACTAAGCCTAGTGAGGACGAAAATAACCTAAATGTTCATCCAATGACACAAATGAACTTATTGGATGCACAAGATTGCTTAAAACCCTAATTGGACAAGAATAAGACTGGGGAGGACGAAAATGACCTAAATGTTCATCCAATGACACAAACACACCTATTGGATGCACAAGATTTGTTAGAAACCCTAATTGAACAAGAATAAGCCTAGTGAGGACGAAAATAACCTAAATGTTCATCCAATAACACAAATGAACTTATTGGATGCACAAGATTGGTAAAAAACCCTAATTGGACAACAATAAGCCTTGGGAGGACGAAAATGACCTAAATGTTCATCCAATAACACAAATGAACTTATTTGATGCACAAGATTGGTTAAAAACCCTAATTGGACAAGAATAAGCCTAGGGTGGACGAAAATGACCTAAATGTGTATCCAATGACACAAATGAACTTATTGGATGCACAAGATTGGTTAAAAACCCTAATTGGACAAGAATAAGCCTAGGGAGGACGAAAATTACCTAAATGTTCATCCAATGACACAAACACACCTATTGGATGCACAAGATTGGTTAAAAACCCTAATTGGACAAGAATAAGCCTAGGGAGGACGAAAATGACCTAAATGTTCATCCAATGACACAAATGAACTTATTGGATGCACAAGATTGCTTAAAACCCCTAATTGGATAAGAATAAGCCAAGGGAGGACGAAAATGACGTAAATGTTCATCCAATGACACAAATGAACTTATTGGATGCACAAGATTGCTTAAAAACCCTAATTGGACAAGAATAAGCCTAGGGAGGACGAAAATGACCTAAATGTTCATCCAATGACACAAACACACCAATTGGATGCACAAGATTGGTTAAAAACCCTAATTGGACAAGAATAAGCCTAGGAAGGACGAAAATGACCTAAATGTTCATCCAATGACACAAATACACCTATTGGATGCAAAAGATTGGTTAGAAACCCTAATTTGACAAGAATAAGCCTAGGGAGGACGAAAATGACCTAAATGTTCATCCAATGACACAAATGAACTTATTGGATGCACAAGATTGCTTAAAAACCCTAATTGGACAAGAATAAGCCAAGGGAGGACGAAAATGACCTAAATGTTCATCCAATGACACAAATGAACTTATTGGATGCACAAGATTGCTTAGAAACCCTAATTGGACAAGAATAAGCCTAGGGAGGACGAAAATGACCTAAATGTTCATCCAATGACACAAATGAACTTATTGGATGCACAAGATTGCTTATAAACCCTAATTGGACAAGAATAAGACTAGGGAGGACGAAAATGACCTAAATGTTCATCCAATGACACAAACACACCTATTGGATGCACAACATTGGTTAGAAACCCTAATTGAAAAAGAATAAGCATAGGGAGGACGAAAATGACCTAAATGTTCATCCAATGACACAAATGAACTTATTAGATGCACAAGATTGGTTAGAAACCGTAATTGGACAAGAATAAGCCTAGGGAGGACGAAAATGACCTAAATGTTCATCCAATGACACAAATGAACTTATTGGATGCACAAGATTGCTTAAAAACCCTAATTGGACAAGAATAAGCCAAGGGAGGACGAAAATGACCTAAATGTTCATCCAATGACACAAATGAACTTATTGGATGCACAAGATTGCATATAAACCCTAATTGGACAAGAATAAGCCTAGGGAGGACGAAAATGACCTAAATGTTCATCCAATGACACAAATGAACTTATTGGATGCACAAGATTGCTTATAAACCCTAATTGGACAAGAATAAGCCTAGAGAGGACGAAAATGACCTAAATGTTCATCCAATGACACAAATGAACTTATTGGTTGCACAAGATTGCTTATAAACCCTAATTGGACAAGAATAAGCCTAGGGAGGACGAAAATGACCTAAATGTTCATCCAATGACACAAATGAACTTATTGGATGCACAAGATTGGTTAAAAACCCTAATTGGACAAGAATAAGCCTAGGGTGGACGAAAATGACCTAAATGTTCATCCAATGACACAAATGAACTTATTGGATGCACAAGATTGGTTAGAAACCCTAATTGGACAAGAATAAGCCTAGGGAGGACGAAAATGACCTAAATGTTCATCCAATGACACAAATGAACTTATTGGATGCACAAGATTGGTTAAAAATCCTAATTGGACAAGAATAAGCCTAGGGAGGACGAAAATGACCTAAATCTTAATCCAATGACACAAATGAACTTATTGGATGCACAAGATTGCTTAAAACCCTAATAGGACAAGAATAAGACTAGGGAGGACGAAAATGACCTAAATGTTCATCCAATGACACAAACACACCTATTGGATGCACAAGATTGGTTAAAAACCCTAATTGCACAAAACTAAGCCTAGTGAGGACGAAAATAACCTAAATGTTCATCCAATGACACAAATGAACTTATTGGATGCACAAGATTGCTTAAAACCCTAATTGGACAAGAATAATACTAGGGAGGACGAAAATGACCTAAATGTTCATCCAATGACACAAACACACCTATTGGATGCACAAGATTGTTTAGAAACCCTAATTGAACAACAATAAGCCTAGGGAGGACGAAAATGACCTAAATGTTCATCCAATGAAAATTTTGAACTTATTGGATTCACAAGATTGCTTAAAAACAGTAATTGGACAAGAATAATCATAGGGAGGACGAAAATGACCTAAATGTTCATCCAATGACACAAATGATCTTATTGGATGCGCAAGATTGGTTAAAAACTCTAATTGGACAAGAATAAGCCTTGGGAGGACGAAAATGACCTAAATGTTCATCCAATGACACAAATGAACTTATTGGATGCACAAAATTGGTTAAAAACCCTAATTGGACAAGAATAAGCCTAGGGTGGACGAAAATGACCTAAATGTTTATCCAATGACACAAATGAACTTATTGGATGCACAAGATTGGTTAAAAACCCTAATTGGACAAGAATAAGCCTAGGGAGGACGAAAATGACCTAAATGTTCAATCAATGACACAAACACACCTATTGGATGCACAAGATTGGTTAAAAACCCTAATTGGACAAGAATAAGCCTAGGGAGGACGAAAATGACCTAAATGTTCCTCCAATGACACAAATGAACTTATTGGATACACAAGATTGCTTAAAAACCCTAATTGGACAAGAATAAGCCTAGGGAGGACGAAAATGACCTAAATGTTCATCCAATGACACAAATACACCTATTGGAATCACAAGATTGGTTAGAAACCCTAATTGGACAAGAATAAGCCTAGGGTGGACGAAAATGACCTAAATGTTTATCCAATGACACAAATGAACTTATTGGATGCACAAGATTGGTTAAAAACCCTAATTGGACAAGAATAAGCCTAGGGAGGACGAAAATGACCTAAATGTTCATCCAAGACACAAACACACCTATTGGATGCACAAGATTGTTTAGAAACCCTAATTGAACAAGAATAAGCCTAGGGAGGACGAAAATGACCTAAATGTTCATCCAATGAAACAAATGAACTTATTGGATTCACAAGATTGCTTAAAAACCGTAATTGGACAAGAATAAGCCTAGGGAGGACCAAAATGACCTAAATGTTCATCCAATGACACAAATGATCTTATTGGATGCACAAGATTGGTTAAAAACCCTAATTGGACAAGAATAAGCCTTGGGAGGACGAAAATGACCTAAATGTTCATCCAATGACACAAATGAACTTATTGGATGCACAAGATTGGTTAAAAACCCTAATTGGACAAGAATAAGCCTAGGGTGGACGAAAATGACCTAAATGTTTATCCAATGACACAAATGAACTTATTGGATGCACAAGATTGGTTAAAAACCCTAATTGGACAAGAATAAGCCTAGAATGAACGAAACTGACCTAAATGTTCATCCAATGACACAAACACACCTATTGGATGCACAAGATTGGTTAAAAAACCCTAATTGGACAAGAATAAGCCTAGGGAGGTCGAAAATGATCTAAATGTTCATCCAATGACACAAATGAACTTATTGGATGCACAAGATTGCTTAAAAACCCTAATTGGACAAGAATAAGCCTAGGGAGGACGAAAATGACCTAAATGTTCATCCAATGACACAAATGAACTTAATGGATGCACAAGATTGGTTAAAAACCCTAATTGGACAAGAATAAGCCTAGGGAGAACGAAAATGACCTAAATGTACATCCAATGACACAAATGAACTTATTGGATGCACAAGATTGGTTAAAAACCCTAATTGGACAAGAATAAGCCTAGGGAGGACGAAAATGACCTAAATGTTCATCCAATGACACAAATGAACTTATTGGATGCACAAGATTGGTTAAAAACCCTAATTGGACAAGAATAAGCCTAGGGAGGACGAAAATTACCTAAATGTCCATCCAATGACACAAACACACCTATTGGATGCACAAGATTGGTTAGAAACCCTAATTGGACAAGAATAAGCCTAGGGAGGACGAAAAAGACCTAAATGTTAATCCAATGGCACAAATGAACTTATTGGATGCACAAGATTGGTTAAAAACCCTAATTGGACAAGAATAAGCCTAGGGAGGACGAAAATTACCTAATTGTTCATCCAATGACACAAACACACCTATTGGATGCACAAGATTGGTTAAAAACCCTAATTGGACAAGAATAAGCCTAGGGAGGACGAAAATGACCTAAATGTTCATCCAATGACACAAATGAACTTATTTGATGCACAACATTGCTTAAAAACCCTAATTGGACAAGAATAAGCCTAGGGAGGACGAAAATGACCTAAATGTTCATCCAATGACACAAATACACCTATTGGATGCACAAGATTGGTTAAAAACCCTAATTGGACAAGAATAAGCCTAGGGTTGACGAAAATGACCTAAATGTTTATCCAAAGACACAAATGAACTTATTGGATGCACAAGATTGGTTAAAAACCCTAATTGGACAAGAATAAGCCTAGGGTGGACGAAAATGACCTAAATGTTTATCCAATGACACAAATGAACTTATTGGATGCACAAGATTGGTTAAAAACCCTAATTGGACAAGAATAAGCCTAGGGAGGACGAAAATGACCTAAATGTTCATCCAATGACACAAACACACCTATTGGATGCATAAGATTCGTAAGAAACCCTAATTGGACAAGAATAAGCCTAGGGAGGAAGAAACTGACCTAAATGTTCATCCAATGACACAAACACACCTATTGGATGCACAAGATTGGTTAAAAACGCTAATTGGACAAGAATAAGCCTAGGGAGGAAGAAAATGACCTAAATGTTCATCCAATGACACAAACACACCTATTGGATGCACAAGATTGATTAAAAACCCTAATTAGACAAGAATAAGCCTAGGGAGGACGAAAATGACCTAAATGTTCATCCAATGACACAAATACACCTATTGGATGCACAAGATTGTTTAGAAACCCTAATTGGACAAGAATAAGCCTAGGGAGGACGAAAATGACCTAAATGTTCATCCAATGACACAAGCACACCTATTGGATGCACAAGATTGGTTAGAAACCCTAATTGGATAAGAATAAGCCTAGGGAGGACGAAAATGACCTAAATGTTCATCCAATGACACAAACACACCTATTGGATGCACAAGATTGGTTAGAAACCCTAATTGAACAAGAATAAGCCTAGGGAAGACGAAAATGACCTAAATGTTCATCCAATGACACAAACACACCTATTGGATGCACAAGATTGGTTAAAAACCCTAATTGGACAAGAATAAGCCTAGGGTGGACGAAAATGACCTAAAAGTTCATCCAATAACACAAATGAACTTATTGGATGCACAAGATTGCTTAAAAACCCTAATTAGACAAGAATAAGCCTAGGGAGGACGAAAATGACCTAAATGTTCATCCAATGACACAAACACACCTATTGGATGCACAAGATTGGTTAAAAACCCTAATTGGACAAGAATAAGCCTAGGGAGGACGACAATAACCTAAATGTTCATCCAATGATACAAATACACCTATTGGATGCACAAGATTGGTTAGAAACCCTAATTGGACAAGAATAAGCCTAGGGAGGACGAAAATGACCTAAATGTTCATCCAATAACACAAATGAACTTATTGGATGCACAAGATTGCTTAAAAACCCTAATTAGACAAGAATAAGCCTTGGGAGGACGAAAATGACCTAAATGTTCATCCAATGACACAAACACACCTATTGGATGCACAAGATTGGTTAAAAACCCTAATTGGACAAGAATAAGCCTAGGAAGGACGAAAATGACCTAAATGTTCATCCAATGACACAAATACACCTATTGGATGCAAAAGATTGGTTAGAAACCCTAATTTGACAAGAATAAGCCTAGGGAGGACGAAAATGACCTAAATGTTCATCCAATGACACAAATGAACTTATTGGATGCACAAGTTTGGTTAGAAACCCTAATTGGACAAGAATAAGCCTAGGGAGGACGAAAATGACCTAAATGTTCATCCAATGACACAAATGAACTTATTGGATGCACAAGATTGGTTAGAAACCCTAATTGGACAAGAATAAGACTAGGGAGGACGAAAATGACCTAAATGTTCATCCAATGACACAAATGAACTTATTGGATCCACAAGATTGCTTAAAAACCGTAATTGGAAAAGAATAAGCCTAGGGAGTACGAAAATGACCTAAATGTTCATCCAATGACACAAATGAACTTAATGGATGAACAAGATTGCTTAAAACCCTAATTGGACAAGAATTAGACTAGGGAGGACGAAAATGACCTAAATGTTCATCCAATGACACAAACACACCTACTGGATACACAAGATTGGTTAGAAACCCTAATTGAACAAGAATAAGCCTAGGGAGGACGAAAATGACCTAAATGTTAATCAAATGACACAAATGAACTTATTGGATGCACAAGATTGCTTAAAAACCCTAATTAGAGAAGAATAAGCCTAGGGAGGACGAAAATGACCTAAATGGTCATCCAATGACACAAACACACCTATTGGATGCACAAGATTGGTTAGAAATGCTAATTGGACAAGAATAAGCCTAGGGAAGACGAAAATGACCTAAATGTTCATCCAATGACACAAACACACCTATTGGATGCACAAGATTGGTTAAAAACCGTAATTGGACAAGAATAAGCCTAGGGAGGACGAAAATGACCTAAATGTTCATCTAATGACACAAATGAACTTATTGGATGCACAAGATTGGTTAAAACCCTAATTGGACAAGAATAAGACTAGGGAGGACGAAAATGACCTAAATGTTCATCCAATGACACAAACACACCTATTGGATGCACAAGATTGGTTAGAAACCCTAATTGAACAAGAATAAGCCTAGGGAAGACGAAAATGACCTAAATGTTCATCCAATGACACAAACACACCTATTGGATGCACAAGATTGGTTAAAAACCCTAATTGGACAAGAATAAGCCTAGGGTGGACGAAAATGACCTAAATGTTTATCCAATGACACAAATGAACTTATTGGATGCACAAGATTGCTTAAAAACCCTAATTGGACAAGAATAAGCCTAGGGAGGTCGAAAATGACCTAAATGTTCATCCAATGACACAAACACACCTATTGGATGCACAAGATTGGTTAGAAACCTTAATTGGACAAGCATAAGCCTAGGGAGGACGAAAATGACCTAAATGTTCATCCAATGACACAAATACACCTATTGGATGCACAAGATTGGTTAGAAACCCTAATTGGACAAGAATAAGCCTATGGAGGACGAAAATGACCTAAATGTTCATCCAATGACACAAACACACCTATTGGATGCACAAGATTGGTTAAAAACCCTAATTGGACAAGAATAAGCCTAGGGTTGACGAAAATGACCTAAATGTTTATCCAAAGACCCAAATGAACTTATTGGATGCACAAGATTGGTTAAAAACCCTAATTGGACAAGAATAAGCCTAGGGTGGACGAAAATGACCTAAATGTTTATCCAATGACACAAATGAAC